>JAQGAE010003585.1:0-14372 GCA_034696685.1 Julus scandinavius | reverse complement strand
AACCGTTTCAGAGTTAGCATCTTCATGACCTTGATGATGACCTTCAAGGGCAATCAGGACATCACCATTGGATAGCGTTAGGGCACATTACTATTCACTCCCATTAGCAGAATTTTGATATCGGCCATCATTTAGACACAAAAACCATAAGATACAGACTTTTTTTCACCCTGTATATCACAATTACTTAATTAATATATATATTACATAAGTATAACATATATCAAACATACTTGATAAACAAAATAAGGCATATATAGTTAAATTATTCTTCATTATATTTACTGAATATATTAACCATATATGGCATATGTTTTGCCCAATATATGTTTAAGTGTAAAATAATTAACATACATTTGCAATATATTTCACTTTTACATAATTATATGAAACGTATATTATGCATATATATATACATATATATATTGATAATATATATTTCACATATTATTTTTCTATGTTGGTATATACCTCTTTTAAAATGTTTTCGTCAGTAATCATCGGTAGGTAAGTGGTAAAGGTATTGAACTGGGAATGCATGGTACATGGGCTTGATCCCTGCTGAGTGACAGATTTTTTACATAATTAATGGGTCTCATAATCCCATGTGTACCTGTGTTTTGTAATGGGAACCGTAAATATTAATGGTTAATGGTTCCCATGAATCTCCATTTTCTCATTGGTTTTATTGGACCATGAAAGACATCACCATAACACATTCTGTGCTGGAACTATTGCCCATCTTTCATGGAAATGAAGATGGGAATTTTGTCCTGGGCTGTTAGTTCATTTTGGCAATAAATGCATTTCCAGAGTTTTCACCGGGATACGTGCAATTGCATGCTAGTAATTATTTTGAGCACGTGGTCCGCAATTAACTTTAGTTAATTTCATGTGTTCATGTTATATGGTGTTTGCATGCACAATTGCATAGGGTAAATGGCCCTAATTTAATATGGAGTTTGAATTGTGAATTGTTATGGATGTGTGTGCCATAAGACCTCTAGCATGTCTATGTTTGCTGTGGCAGTAAAGGCATTCAGGTGGAGTGCCATTACTGGGAAGTATAAATTTATGAATTTCCCTTCCTTTAATGAGGCCATGCAGGTTTGCAAGACCTAGACATGATGAGGTCATCTTTGGGGTTTGTCCATCTCTATGCAGCTTGCTTCTCTTTTTAATCCTCTGCATCATGGTGCTGGCTTGCAGTTCCCATACGTCTACTTTTAGCACCATTAAGACAAAGGGCAACATATTACTGGAAAAGTGCATTTATGGTGGTCCACATGTTTGGGGTCCCAAAAAGTAACTGGTAGAAAATCCCAGCCTTTTGTTATCTTTCTCAGTTCCTGGACTTCAAGGTGGAAGGACGTGTGTACATTCCTGGATGTGGGAATCTGCAACTTCATAGTTGAATAAACGCCCACATTATCCTGTGTTTCATTTTCCTGTGTTCCTTTGGGATTTGTTTGTGAGCTTGCTGTACTGAAAATAGGTGGTTTCCAGAAAATGTTTTGATGGTTTTCTTTTCATTGGTGTTAGAAAATAAAAAGAATTTATATTAAGCCACATGTTTTAAGTGTTAACTGCTTGCTCTTTGTGCTTTAGTTTTCTTTCTTTAGCATAGGTTGGAAAATTTTGCCAAGGAATTACTACTGAAAGAGGGATTTGAAAAATAGGTAAATGATATGTATTTCTAAACATTGAAATACATCTTATGATTTTACATTGGCCCAGGTTAGGGTTATTTTAGCACTCTGTGTCACCAGGCCAGAGTTAGTTTTTACTGGTCATGCTCAGTCCTATCGACTGTGGAGATATAGAGGCCAGAGAAAAGAATTAGATTAGATACAAACAAAAGTGTGGACCCTTGAGTTGGTAAAATTTAATGTATTCCTAAAATAGTCCTAATTTACAGTTAGAAAAGTGTAGTCTGTCTCTATTGTAAACTGTAAGGCTTATCAGTGAAGCCTTACATAAAATCGAATATCCTCATCTGCACTGCAGTGCTGGACATCACTGGGGTGATAATTTTTGTATGGTCGCATTGCTAAAAAATTTGCAAATGACCTGATTTAGTGAAATCAATTGGATCTGATTAATTAGGTCAAAGCATTTGGAGGCTGCTGCTTTAGGTGTTTGGATAACTTGAGTGAACTAAATAAAAATACCGGTTTTTAACAGTTCACACTATATATGTCTCAGCAGTGGCATAACAAGGTCAGGTGGTAATCGGTGCATACATTTTCTTGTCACACTTCCTCCCTCCCCCTCCACCCACACACATTTAAAAAAAATTATACAATAAATAATAATATATTTTATTACAACAACAATTTGAGCACTTTACAGATTTGTCCCGAATTTCACAATTTGAACTTGTATGGGAAAATATTGGTTTATGACACAATTTATATTTATAATTATTTATTTTTTATTACACCATAACTTATTCATATTAAGTTTACTAGCATCCATATATGAGATATAATTTCACTCATTTTCTTAGTACTCCAATCTTATTGATTTTTAAAATTTCATTAGGTAATAAGTTAAATATTGATGGTATTATATAATTTTATACTTTTGTCCAATATTCATTGTTAGCAAAAGGCATGCTATATCTGTTAGTTGTATCCCTCAGAATGCTCTTTCGTTTTCACACTATCTTTGTACTTAGAACTAAAAAAGATCCCTTACAAAAATATTGATGTATCTATAAAGTTTCATTTAAGTTTCAAAGTAGGCATTTTTTAAGTATCATAAAGGTATCTACACAGGCATCTTTAAAGTCTGATCGGGTGAAAATGATACCTCCTGATGCTTTAATCAGTAAAACCTAAGAGTTTCATTCTGGTACCCATTAGGTATAGAGTGGAACCTATCAATGTTTCATTTTGGTATCCATTAGGTATTAAATTGGATTGAACTTTTGTTACGGAGGGTCTAAAAGTAGATCATTGCACGTTAGTGTGCCACTCTGCGTACTCCTTTACTTCATGGTAAGGGTTACACTTGCAGTTGCATACCATGTTACTAGTCTGTTCTTCAGTTCGGGAATGTGTAAAATTACATCATTGTATTTTTTGGAGAGGGGATAGGGAAATGGCAAAAAAGTAACCCCCTCCCACATTGGTAAAAGTTAATTTCATTCATTAAATCTCCTTTAGCAGTATACTGTGCCATTCCCAGCCCCCATTAACTCTTCTTTAGTAGTACACCAAACAAAGGGTGGAGGAGGGATTAGTCATGATTGGGTGTTATTGCAGCATGGAGGTTGGGAGTCAGCATGAAGTCGGAGTATAAAGGCCAAAATTAGACACAACATTACAGCCTAAATTAAGCCTAATATACTAGGACCTAATTAAAGACCATGTAAGGTTTGGGTTACCTTTAATTGTGTATACACACCATCATCCCCAAATAATGTAGTTCTAAAGTTTCATTTATTAGTTGCCATAGCATCAAGCTATAGCAACAGGCTTTATTATGGCCTAAATTAGACCTAATATACTAAGTGCCCAAATTAGGCCTAATATAGTAGAGCTTAATAAAAGCCCAGGTATGGTTTAGGTTACTCACAATGGGGTATCCAGAACATCCTTTCCAAATTATTTAGTTATTAAATTTCATTTGGTGTTGCTATAGCATCAAGCTATTGCAAAAGTTATCTATTTTCAACTTGCAGCTTTAAACAAAATTATGGAGGATTGAAGTATTTTTTAAATTTTCCAAAAAAATCGTAATTAAAAATAAAATTGACTAAATATATGCATCTAACTTATCTATCTCGTCAGAGTAACATAATTAAGCAATTATCAATTTGTAATACACATAGGTTTTTTATTTGTTAAATGTAAAATTTTTGTATACTTTCAGCATACAAAATTTAATAGCAAAAATTTTTTTGCTAAAAGAGAGGTCAAACTTGTGCAACTTACTACTTGCATGGAAAGGTTTCTTTAGATACATATAAAACACCTAACTGAAACTTTAGATACATGCACCATTTCATTTATTTGATTCGTAAATAAGATAAATATGCTCCTAAACAGATCATTGAGAATCTTTGCCCAACACTATTTGTGATTTCTGTAGACTTTAAATAGTGTCTTTAAAGTGCATATTAATAAAATTCACTGGGCGATTTTGTGAGGTAAATCGTTATTTAACATAATAATAATCCATATGGGAAATAATGCGTGGATAATATATAAAATATGTTCTAAAATATATGAGTAGTATAGTATATATATATATATATATATATATGTTTCAAAATATATATTAAATATATGACAAATATGTTGTAAAAATGTATAATTTGGAAATGCATATTCAGAATATATATTTACAATATATGACAAATATATTGCCACAACTAATTTAGGCATATTTTAGTGTGCCACAACAAATTTAGGCAAACTTTTGAATATTTTAGTGTGCCACAGCAAATTTATGAAAACTATTGCATATCACAATCATGTTACAAATCGTGACCAAGATAATAATATTTATATATTGATATGCATACAAACTTGAATTTATACCTACTACTACAACTTTATATACATATATTCGAACAATATATACAAACAAGTTTGGGCACTTCACAAACGGCTTTGCCTCCGACAGATTCTGATAATTCCTGAGGTATTGGTGTTGTGTTTATTTATTGGTATCACAGAAATGAAAGAGCTTCTCATCTGTACAAATTATTTTGTCTACATTCTTCGTCAGGAACCTTCCCAGTGGCAGCGATCGGGTGTTCCGTTTTTTCTTATATGCATCAGTTAGTCCATGGACTTTCAGTTTTTTCACAAGTCGCCTGCCAAGTGTTTTCTTAATGTCTACTTACAGTAGATTGGGGAACTCACAGAGTATTTGCCATCACTTTTTGAAAGCAGGGATTGTTTTTAGAAGCCATTTTTTCCAGTTCCGTTAGCCCGGTCACTGTTATTTTACTAAGAGGACGCTTCTTTGCAGGTGTCAGGAGTGGTGATTTTACATTATTCATAGGTGTTTCAGCGTGTTTTTTCAAACGAGTGATGTGCATCTTCGAAATTGATATTCCACGACTTTTAAATTCCTTTTGAATCATAATATAACTGTATCTTTAATGTAAAAATGACATTATCATAAGCCTTTCAAATTCGGAAAACATTTTGGGCACCATTTTTTATTTCGAACATTCACTGCACGTGCTGGAAAAGTTGAAGAGTCAAGCTTTCCAAATCTGTTAAAATTATTTCAAAGCACCTTATAGAACGGATTTTATTCAACTTTGAAGTTTTAACCCATCTTAATGCATAAGGCAGTATGTGTATATGCATTTATCTATATCTTGCCTGATGCTGGCTTTAAGGTCAATATCATAATTGAGAATTGTGTGTTTATTTGTAAATTTACTAATAACTGTGAAGCTGGCTGTAATCATATATTGCTGAAAATAAACATAGGAATTAAATTGCAATGAATATAATATGAAATGGATTTTATTTGTAACTCCTGATAATTACTAAGTAGCATTATAAGTTCCAATATATACCACAATTAATTAATTAATATATATTTTACATAAGTATAAGATATATCAAACATACTTGATAAACAAAATATTGCATATACAGTTAATATATTCTAAAATATATTTTTGTGAATATATTTATTAAATATGTTAATTATATATTCTGTAGAATATATGTTTGGAAATATATTTACTGAATATATAAACCATATATAGCATATATGTTTTTCCCAATATACTATGTTTAGGTGTAAAATAATTAACATATATTTGCAATATATTCCACTTTTACGTAATTATATGAAACGTATATTATGCATATATATACATATATTGATAATATATGCTTGACATATTATTTTTCCATATGGGTTGGCACAGCATGTGGACACCTTGCTAGGAATATTTATTTCTGTGTTGGTCAAAATTTGCAGAACTTCCATTGGAGAGATAATGTCATCTCCAGTGTGAGTCTGCATGGTACTGAATGATTGGTCAATTTCACTCACTGATTTTTGCACCAAGGGGAATCAAATTCTGACTCTGACGTTAATTCACGTTACTTAACTGTTCGTTATTCATTTCACTGGCTTCTTTATTCAAATTCCGAGTGGTTCGAACGTTAGTCACTACAGGGGCCATTTTAGATGTTCGGCTTTTGCAGTATAGCTTTGTGATTAATAATCATTTTAAACGTATGTTTGAGCGCAAGGTGTGCCCTTTGGGACTCGAGGTCAGACTTTCTTATTTGTGCAAACGTGTTTGAGCGTAAGGTGTTTCCTTTGGGCTCGGGGTTTAAACGGCTTATTCGCTTTAAGTTGCTATTTGCACACTGATAAACAACTAACACTATTTAGTGTTAGCTAGCATTTGAACAAACAGTATATACTGTTTAAGTACTAACTTGGACTACTGGTTCATGAACATTTGTTCGATTAAACTGTTGCAACTTTATTAGCAATGCTGGTTTTGGCACCAGTTATTTTAGTTACAGTTTAAGGATGAATGTTTCTCACCACGTTGGCTTTCCAGTTAAGAACTCAGAAGATGACTGGTATTATTGCGGCTTATTTGGGATACTTGCGTTGCTGTTCAACGCCAGTTATTAATTCCAAGAGTTTGGTATGCCAATTATAAACTCGTAAATTGATTTGCAATTTAGCGCCATTTTACAAATTTATAAGCTTTAAGAATAACAGGTATTCTTCGACCATGAGAGTTTTTGATACTTTCGGTTCATAGTGGTACTTGCTATGCTGTTAAGCGCCAATTATGAACTATTTAGTTTAAAAAATTGGTATTAAGGCTGAGTACTTTTAATCACAAGATTTCTTGTATCTCGGTGTCATGGGTGTGAAATTCTTAAGTGACCGTCTTAACCATCAAACTTAAGGAAGTAGAAGAATAAGGAGAGTAAGGAGCATGGTCACGACCAATTTTCAGAGGAACTACTCCGGCATTTGCCTAGAAACAACTGTGGAAAACTGCGAAAACCAGTCAGGGTAGCCAACCCGGTCGGGAGTCGAACCTCCACGTTCAGGGCCATGTTGGGCGCCAATTATGAGGTGACTACTTATTGTTTGTGAGTCCTATGTTTTGTACACCTTCGCTTGAGAAGCGTAAAGAAAGACCGAAGTTTGACTGAAAGTCAAATAAGGTCTAAGATATCGGAGTTTGGCTTTCTTAAATCCGAACTGCTTTAATGCCGTACGTAGGAGATAGCACAAGGAAAGTAGGTCTTCGGAGACGGATTTGAATAGGACTTGTACTGTAAGTCCTATGCAAGCTTAACGTTGCTGAAAAAATGAAAGAAGAGTTTTCCAAAGTCTTTTTTGGTTTTAGTTTTAAGTTTTTGTTTACAGATAGACATTTCACATAGGTATTTACAGGAGCATACACTCTGCAGCCTAGACAATCCAATTAGGGTTTAGCCTTCTTTACCTCTCTCTGACTAACTATGGTTTAGGTGCCCTTTATATACCATTTGGGAAGGGGCACATGTGACAGAGATGGACCACTATAATTAGAGGTCTGCTTTTTTACAAGCTTAGGGGAATGTAGGGGAAGGTTTTGCTCCATGACCTATTAGCATTTGCCTAATTCGTCTCAGGAGTTGTAAATCCTTTTCCTACTGTTAATCCCCTTTGTTTGGGGTTATTTTTAAGGGATATTAGTCATTTCAATATCCTGTCTCTTTGTTTGGAGTATTTTATCTGTTCGGCATCCCTTTAGGGCATTAGGCCTAACTTAGTCCTATTCGGACAAAGAGTAGTCCTAGCGTTTGCTAGGGTCAACAAGGAAGTTAGGGATGATACACTTTAGCGGCTGCATTAGGCAGGGAGGTTGAGATGCTCAGGGATCTTATTTATGAGCACAAAAATTCTCAGGCTAAGACAGCAAATGATGCTGCATGATAGACAGAATGGGGGCGGCACGTCCAGAGGTTGTTATGGTGGATACTGCTGTAGAAGAAGATTGTTCATTTAAATTTTATTAAACAGTCTACCCAGACAGAGACATCCAATAAACCATGAGTGGTGGTGAAGAGAAGAAATGGATTTAGACGATCTCGTGGGGGTAGGCAGGTGGCAGGAGCTGATGCTTCAAGCATTTCAGTGTGTAACTCTTTCAGTGCTTCCCAGCAGCCTGTTTAACCTCACAAGGCTTACCTGAAAGGTTATTCTATTGTTTGTGGGGTAAAGTCGAAAAACATGGTAAGGCAACTACATGGTGCTATCCTGGTACACCAATTGAGCATACAACCTCACAGGTGGGGTCTGTGCTAAAACGTGCCAGTCCAAAAACCTATGGTGGTGGTGCATGCATGCCATCAACATGGCAAGGGATTCACCTGATTGTCAAGTCAGGCATCTGACGGGCATTGTTTGGAGGTCCAATGTGTTAGGCCGAAAGCAAGGGTGGAAATATCGAGCATCTTTTCTGGGTTTGACCGAGGATTTCGGTGTCTTGGCAGCTTACATGGTGGAGTGAAGCAGGGTCACCACCAAGATGTAAATGTACATATATACATGTTTTTTACAAACATATGCAAAAACGCTTGCCCTCCGGGCTTGTTTCAGCCACCATTTTTTAAATATATGTAAGTTTCCAAATTGTACAGCTATTAATGACGTTTAATAGGTGTAAAATTTTTATATTTACATATATTTACAAAAAGGTGGCTGAAACAAACCTGCAGGGCAAACGTTTTTGCATATGTTTGTAAATAAGTGTATATATACATACATGTACATCTTGGTGGAGACCCGGCTTTAGGTAGTATTTGCAAAGTATTACAATCTTTTGTATGCAGGAGGGCATTGTGCATCTGTTCTTCTAGAAGTACTTCCAGAAAAACTTTGAATTCTCCTTTAAAGAATTCCCAAATGTAAATTTCTTAGTTTGAATAATCATCTAAAATTTACTTTTTAAACTTTTGCCTTAGCAATTTGAACTTAGATTTAGAAACTGCACTCTTTGATGTTCGTAACTTATTCATAGCCAGTCTCAAATTACGAAAGGCGCAGCGAATTTCCATATTATATTAGACTGGCTCAGATCTTTTGCAACATAATTTAGAAGGAATAACTTAACATTAAATCTGTGTGAAACGGACCCAAATCTGTCTCTGCTCTGATTGTTTATAAATTGCTTCAATTTTAAACTCATAATTTCAAGGAGTTTTTGTTAACTAAAATTCAATGTTGCTTATTTTTTCAATGTTTACTAATTCTATAATGGAAGAGGTGCAGGTATCTTGTGATGGTGTCCTGAAACTACTTAAAGCACTATTTTGTCAAAAATCTGTTGGTCCTGACAACATTTCACCAAGAGTCCTAAACGAGATGGCTCCTGTGATTACTGTATTTTTATCAGAATTCTTTCAATAATCCATTGGCTCTGGCAGTCTTCCTGATAGCTGAAAATATGCAAATATCTTCCAGTTTTTAAGACAAGATGTTCAAATAACCCAATCAATTATCGACCCATCTCCCTCACTTCAGTAGTTGTGAAATTGCTGGAACATATTATTTATATGAGGGTCATGGATCACCTTAATAGGGAAAGGTTAATAGTTGATAATCAGCATGTATTCACATAAGGACATTCTTTGTAAACACAGCTGGCCCTATTTATTCATGATATGCAAAGTTCATTAAATGATGGTAAAGATGTTCATGCCATACTTTTGGATTTAGCTAAGGCAGGGAAGTTTGTCCATCACAAACGTTTGTAATTATAACTTAAATCATATGGGATCAAACCCCTTACAGTTTCATGGATATCCGCATTTCTAACATGAAGAAAGCAAAGGGTTGTATTTATTTGGAGCAGAATCAAGCTGGACAGACATAGCTTCTGATGTACTCCAAGGTAGTGTCCTCGGCACCATACTTTTCATCTTATTCATAAACGATCATGGAGCAGGACGCAAAGCAGATATTGCATTTGTTAAGGGCTAAATGCTTTCCTTAAATATCAACAGTTGATGTATGGTCACGTAATCCAATTTGGGCCTCCTTTGGGAGGCACAAACTGGAAATATCAACAGGACAATGTAGTGTGAATGCATCAAAGTCTACCAAGCAGTGGTTTGAATGAGAAAAACTTGATGTGATTCCATGGATCTCACGTTCAACAGACCAGAATTGGGTGGAAAATGTGTGGGGTTTGATGGCATTTAGACTGTATATGTGCAGAACAAGCAATATCATCATGGAAATGAACTTAAGGCTGCAAAGTGCAATGCTTAGGGCAAAGTTTGATATAGATGTTTTGCAAAAACTACTTCAAACAATGCCCAACAGAATAACAAAGCTTATTGAGAAGCAGGGAGGAAAACCCACTATTAATTTCATAATTTCTGAACTTTTTGTAATTTGAGTTTATACATTATTTTTTGTGTTAAAAATGACAGTATCATTTCATGAATAAATTTGTTCTCCACTTTTATTGTTTTAAATGGCATTGATATTTTTCTACTGTTGGAATCTTATTTGAATGAGTTAATCTCCAAGAATTGTCTTCAGATAGTAATCAAGCAATCATATACTTGTGTTTACTTGTGGACAGACATAGACTCTGATGTACCCCAAGGTAGTGTCCTCGGCACCTTACTTTTCATCTTATTCATAGACTATCTACCAAAGTCGCTGTCTAGTAATTCAAAACTTTTTGCTTATGATTCTAATGTATCCCCCAAAACTCCAGGGCGATCTTGTCATACCAGCAATGTATAGTTTATACTTTTCTGCGTAGTGTATAAATTTAGTGCTTTGCTGGCACATCCAGTTTGTTTATGATATTGCATCAACAATTAGAGGCACTTATAGTAATAAAGTAAGCCTTCCTTTTTGTGGTTAGCACATGAAAGTAATGAGGGCATTCCAGTTGTCCAGTTTCAAGCAATTAAAGTTGTTACCAAAGCTGAAAAGTCCCTAGCTGCAGTTAGTACCCTGCTCTGTCTTCTTTGACACCTGCTTTACCTCTATCCCAGCTTAAGTTTCCCTCTTTGATGTTACACCTTTAGGGACCCTTGTATGTGAGCCTCTCATTTTTATCAGCTAGTCCAGTGTGGATGTGTTGCTTTTTCTGGCTCTGATTGTGGAGCACATGACAGTTACCATTTCCTTTGTAGAGAAACCAAAGAAAAAGGAACTATGGACATTGTTTTTGTGTTATACTAACTCAGATTGCTGAGAGAAATCTAACTGATAAAGTGCTTAGGGCAAGTGTATACCTTGACTACTCATTATCTGCATGCTAGTCTTAATATTTTTGTGCTGGGTGTAGTCTAAATATTGAGAGACATGTAGAAGCCCTCCCATTTTGGTTTCATACATCTAGGATCAAGTTGACCAAATAAGTTTACTTGGTCATCAGGTAAGTACTATTTTTGTTTACCTTGATTGGCATGAAGTGTTGTGTTTTTTATAGCAGCCAAAGTCGGCAGTCTTTGGATTAGTATTTTACTGAGGACCACTTGTCATCTTGGTATTATGAAGATAAACACTTCAGAGGTAATAATAGTGTAGAATCCCTGAGTGTATGTGCGAACTCAAATTTGAGTTAGGAGCCTTAGTCAAGAAAAAAAATTTGAACTGCATACTTTCCATATTTGTGTTTTGCTCAGGTTAGAGTAACAACTGGTTTAGTTAACTAGAGTTGTTAAGAGCTCTGCTGAATCATTCATGCATTGCCAAATCCTGGTCGAGCCCTTCTGCCAGGGAAATAACAACACAGACCACAGTTGAGGAAATTCACATATGTATGGGCTTACTGTAGAATTGCATAACTAAAGGTCTTTCACTAACAATTAAAGGAGTACATATTCTCTATTCTAACATAACCCTTGCATAAACCACACTATATAATGAAAGATGACATCTTGCCACATAATTGACAATATCCCTCTAATTAGATTCTCAATAAGACAGTTAATCATAACTTCTCAATCGCTAAACAAGAAACTTGTGGAGTGACAACATCAATTCACTCAACCTATAGTTACAAATAATTTAATTTAGATAAAACTTGCCTCATATTTTGTAGGATGATATTTTTTTGTTGGACTAGCACGAACAATGATAAATGTATGTAGAAAATGTGATTTGATGCAGGCTGGTGAAAATTCAGTATCATCTGCTTCCAGAAAGACAACGCAAACAATGTCATTCCCAATATGACGCTTCCTTTGGAGCTGAAATATAAAGTATAACATGAAAATTAACCAATTAAAATAAAATGTTTTATGAATAAATTGCCCTTTAGAAAATTTTGTATCAGGTAAATTCATACACAATATACCTTCTAAATAAAAATATTGGTTAAGGAAAATCATGCAGTCCACTGTGAGACCGTGTCTTCATCCTTACCTGCCTCCGACTAGCAAAATTGATATCTCAAGGACATTTAATCTTCACCCACATTCTTCTAATTTTCTAGCATTTTTCCTTTCAATTAATTTTTAGCCAATATTGCAGAGTTACCTACTTTGCATAATTATTTCATTATTACTTGTTTATTATACTTTGACTTTTACTTTCTCCAACTTAGACAGGACCGACCCTACTTAGGAATTAGCTACTTCTAATCTGAGTGCCAAAACATTTGTGACCCCTGATCTCCTAGTGCTCGCAAGCTATGCCACAGGGTCCATTTCCCAACTTCTGACATTTTAATAAACCATTCCAAACCATCATGACATTCCTTACATAACACAGACATGATAAAAGAGTGTGAGAAAACATTCTAAGGAGGAGAAGGATAAAATCTACCTGGCTGGTCGCAACTATCACAATGAGTTCTTTGCTATAATGCACCACATGAATGACCTGTCTTGTTGCTTTGGGAATGTTGATCAGAGGATCAGCAGTTCAGTGTGCCTTATGTTTTAACAAGAGTTCTGCTCAACGATTTTGCCTCCTGTTGCTAGACCTACCTAGTTCCTCCCTACCAACGAACTTTTTTTCCCGGTTCGATTCCCTCTATGAAATGTTTTTTTTGTATGGGTGTGCAGAAATATTTATGCATAACAGTTTCTGCAGAAATATTTATGCATAACAGTTTCTGCAGAAATATTTATGCATAACAGTTTCTGCAGAAATATTTATGCATAACAGTTTCTGCAGAAATATTTATGCATATCATTTTCTGCATAAAAAGGGACCAAATTGTGCAGAATTCCAAACGACTTTCTACAGAAAATGTTATGCAGACTGCGCAAAATTCTGCAGAAACTTTTTCATATGGGAAATTATACCTTCAATGCAAAAAATGTGTTTTTATCTTAGAAAATTTGCGTTGTTAATTTAGAAAATTTGTGTTTTCATCTTAGGAAACTTGCATTTCCACCATAGGAAATTTGTAACAGTTCTTTTTCTGATGTCTCATGTTCTCGAAACTGTATACACTCCCTGCTCAGAGTAGTTAACACTGACCCTAGTCATTAGCACAGCAATGTTTTCCCAACATTGGCCCAACAGATTTTGGGCCAATGTTGGGAAAACATTGCTGTGCTAATGTGTTTATTTGGCACTACGTAGGCAGCCAATGCTGGGTCAATGGTTAAATGACTAATTGGGCAATTGTTAGGAACAAATTGCTGGGTCAATGCTTTTTTCATTGGCACTACAAAGGCAGCCAATGCTGGGCCAATATACAAATGTCTCGCTAGAAAATGGTTGAATGAGTAAAAGGACAAAAGTTGGGAACACATTGCTCTGTTAAAGCATTTTCATTGGCACTGCATAGGAAGGCCAATGTTAGTACAATGGTAAAATGTCTCGCTGAACAATGATTAAACAAGCAATTGGGCCAATGTTGGGAGAACATAAAATAACTGGGCCAATGTTAGGAAAAAATAACTAGGCCAATGCTTTTTTCATTGGCACTACAAAGGCATCCAATGCTGGGCTAATGCAGAAATGTCTTGCTGCCAATGGCTAAATGATTAATTAAGGCAATGTTGAGAAAATATTGTTGGTCAAATGCTAAAATATCCTGCTGGGTCAAACGTATCATTAGGCCAATATTAGTTGCCAAAGATTTAACATCTTTGCAAATTTAATGCCAACAATGGGCCAATATGTAGTGTTTCTTGGGTATATTAAGAATTATTTAAGGCAGAAGTTATACCCCAATTATTTTAAAAATAACTGCTGGTATCCAGGCCATCCTCCCCACATAATTAATTTCTTATGTTTCATTTGGAGTTGCCATAGCAGCAAGCCATAGCAACATAATTTTATCCTTAGTCAACGTTTAGCTATACAGGGTGTAAAATAAGTCTGTTGCACCCCCCCCCAAATTTCGAGAATGGGTGCTCAAATGCAAAATGTGATGA
>JAQGAE010003584.1:0-14373 GCA_034696685.1 Julus scandinavius | reverse complement strand
CTTACCCGCTTCCGGATGTGTACCAGGTCTACACGATCCATCTCTGCAGTAACCCACCCGAGCTGAGCAAATAACACACTTCAAAACTTGGATTTAAAATTAAAAACAAAAAAACTATTTTAAATATACCGAAACAAATAGTGCATTTCATTGCGTGTATTTTTCTAAATCTGCTGGTGAAATTTCTACAAATAATATTGATTTCTTAACAAGTTACGAAAAAATTACATATTTTGAAAATTTGAATTGGACTAACTTTAAGCTTTGTGGACATTTTCAATAACGATCGCCGCGGCGCCTGGTTGCAATGTACTAAAATCACATAGATAATAGAAGGCTTTCAATTACGTGATCTAATCACCATTTCTTAAAAATTCGTGAACATTTAAATGAAAATAAAAGTCAAATTCAAAGCCAAATATGGTTCGTTGTTTTATAAACATGTAAATTACAATACATAGCACATAATGAAATAGTTCAGAAATTAAATAGCTGACTGGGTCTCAAAATATTTGTTTCCAGGAGACAAAGAGAACCATCTACATTTGTAAGGCTATCATTCAAATTTTAAAGAAATATAATTTTCAAAGCGGAAAATATTTTAATTAAAATTAGTTGAAGATAAATCTATATAAGACACTGGTACCAGAAAAAAAATGAGGGCTTCCAAAATGTAAACTTTACTTCCGGAGTGGGATCATCCTCACTCCGGGCTCGTTAATGGAAATCTCTCCAACATCGGTACCTCCACTTCACAGAGATTTCACGCTCCAGTGTGTACCAAAGTCTACAACATTCTTCTCAGCAGTGTATCCCTCCAGAGTTGAACGAAAAACAACATCTGAAAATTGATATAAAATATGACTAATTAAAGCCTGCATTTTTATTAACATGATCTTAAAAAATTGTTGGTGAAAATATCATACAGTGCAGTTTTAATGAAAGTTTATATTTATTCTTCACCAAAAAGTCACCAAAAAGTCACCAAAAAGTCACTAAAAAGTCACCAAAGAGTCACCAAAAATCACCAAAAAGTCACCATGAGTGAAAATTCGACTTTCATAATTGCGGGTTTTTCTTGCAGATATGGATAGTACAGGTCATTACGAGTCGATTTCTGCAAAACTTTTTTTTCAGGAAAACCGTTTTTGCCGGAAAAATCACTCGGAAAATCACTCGTCCTGGGACCCCGTGGTAGGAGGTCCCAAGTGTTAATTTCCTTTCTTTTGTCTTTGACCCTTTGTTTCATTCTGACTAAATTTCGTATTGAGATGTTCTACTGTGTTTGTGTGCAACACTTTGCACACAAGGAATAAAGTGATTCATACAAAAGCATAGTTTCGAGTTTTTATTCATCAAAAATGAAGGACGTCTATGAGGAAGGGGAATCTGGGCTAAAGTGGACAAGGGATAAGGAGGATAATTTTAGAATAAATTTCGGGGACGTTTTTTCAATGGCCCCTTAGGGCAACATGCTTACATTTTAAGGATATCACATACCTTTTATGTTGTCAGTAGCTGCTCTCATTTAAAACGCTTCACCACAATGCATGTAAGGCCCACTTTAATAAACACAAACATAAAAATTGAAATCACTAAAAAAAAAGACAAAAACGAGGAAAGTATTTAAAATTTGCTTTTAATATTTATTCGCATCGCATTAATATAATCTTTGTTCAGACAATAGATCAATGCTTAACATCGCCGCTGTGATTTTTTTGTCGCAAGGCCTCTAAATATACCGTATTTTCTAAACTCAAAAACGAAACAATCAAATTGGAAAAAAACTTACAAAATTGGTTCAACATGTCTTAATAAATATTCTATAAGCAATAGCGTGTATAATACATTTTTTACATCTATACAGGATATCAACTGAACGCGTCAAATGTGAATGATAATTTGTATCGTGGGAGTGATTAAAATTTATTACATTTACATATTATAATTTATATCTTTGGTTGCGATATTCGATATTGTTTACAATTTGCAAACATTTAAATTAAAGTATACGAATCTAAAACATGTTAATTTTCATTACGCTTTTCCAACACATTTTAAATCTCACATTTATAAAAGAAGTACTTGGGAGGCCATTCAAAAAGGACATCCCCGAAATTCCTTCAAAAATTGACTCTCCCATACCCCCTGTCCACATGGTGTCCATTTTAGCCCAGACCCCACACCTTTCCTTTCATGGACGTCCTTAATGGGATTTTTTAAAAGTAGGGTGTCCAAAAAAATTGTTGGAACATACAAACGCCCATCCTATGGATTTCCAAGCCCCCGTCTTCCAGGCAATTCCACGACGTTTCCCCCGATTTTTCTAACATTTCCTGACCTCGAAGGGAATTTCCAGAATAATATTGGAGTTTAACACAAAGTTAGACATAATTCCCGGCTTTCCCGAGGTTTTAAAAATTCAAGTACATTTGGGACTGGGGATACATTTCATCAGTGTCCATTTCCACTTTCATTGATCTTTACAACTCAATTAAACAGAAAATCCAAAAACTGAAAAATACCATAATTAGTAGACATCCATATTGGCTTTCCCCCTCTCTCCTCCCTGTCTACATGGTGTCCCACATGCCGGCGGGCCCCCTCCACCTCCTACCCCCTCTTGAGGACGTCCTTTTTGAATGGCCCCTTAGGCAAGACCTGAATACGTTTTTTCACCTCTTGTACCACATTAATTTCATTGGATTTGAATATTTGTAATCAAAACTGTATTAAAACAGAATTAAATTAATGGTAAAATTATGAATGAAATATATCACAGACAATTTTTTTATACGTTATTCGTTAAAACAAGAATATATTTCAAAGGTTTTACCATTGCTTCGTAACATTTTGAAATATTTTAATGTTACAATCCCGTTTTTTCAAATAATCAAAATCCCATCAAATACGTGCATAATATAACAAATCATGAAATTTTGTATTGAAAGTGCAGAGGTTTGTGTAAGCTGCAGTTAATTTGAGTAACTAAAAGTAATATTTTATCTTTCCTACTCATAAAAAACATCCTGATCATCCTTTAACATTTATTCCTGTACATTAACTATACTTGAATTATCAACAGTACATTTAGGGATTTCCCCTCAAATCATTTAACCTTTAACTATCGACCATCATATACGCAATAAAAATAATTAACGTACCAATATGTTTTTTTTGAAAGAACTGAAGCAATCTTGTAAATATTACAACGTTCAAGTGATCACTTGTATTCCAGCATCTAATAAAACATTTTTATCTACAATAATTTCACAATATTTTTCCAGCATTTCGTTTCTGTTTCTACGATTTTTATAAACATGTTTAGGTTATAATTTCCTACTCGTTGATTAACGTTTGATTTGCATTTATTGCGTGCGCGTTGTATTACTCAGTATATGAAGTCACAAATTCATCCGCAGCTATATTCATGGCCGGTGATTTATGAATTACCCTATGTATGATATACAGATTTTATGAATGAAAATCACGATGAGTATTCAGTTAAGTCTCAATGATTTTCTAGTACTTTTAGCCAATTTTAGTCACACATTGAAATTTTTGGATTTTAGTACACTGTGAGTCATTAAAAAGTATAAAAAAATAAAAAAATCACAACTTCGTGAAAAATACTTCGATTTAAATGAAATTTGGTACTTACATAGAACAATAGTGTAGGAACAAAAAAACCTATTTCGGACATGGGGAAAATCTAAGATTTTTTCAACTAGACGGTGCGTCCGCTCACCGTGCTCGACAAGCAGTTGAACTGTGGCAACCGGAAATGACACAGTTCATCGAACCCCACTGCTGGCCACCAAACAGTCTGGACTCGAATCCGGTGGACTACAAAATTTTGGGACTTCTCCAGAAAAAGGTTTACAAATGAAAGATTAATAATATCGAAGACTCGAAACTACGAATTAAGAAAACTTGGATTGAACTCGACCAGCATATCGATTTGTCAATCCAAGAATGGCGCGTTAGACTTCGGGCTTGTGTAAAGGCCACCGGAGACCATTTTGAGCACATTTTATAATTCATTTTTGTTTATACACTATTGTTCGCTGTAATTGCCAAATTTCATTTAAATCGAAGCATTTGTCACAAAGTTGTGACTATTTTATTGGGCTCTAGTTTTTTATGACTCACAGTGTAGTTTGCACTGTAATCGAGAAAGCTAAAATATATTAGCGCATTGTTACAAAATAAATCTAATTCCCCAAAACCCGGATTTAACCTAAATTCGGAAAAAAATTAACAAATCATTCTCAGGATATTTGCTTACCAAATGTTACAAGAAATGTTATCATGTTCTGGCTTAGATTAAGTTTCTCGATTATAGCACCCCCTATGGTACTGATTAGATAAATAAAACTGATTAGAAAAATTAAACATTCTCATGATTATTGAGGGCATTATTAAATGTTAAATTGTTTGGTAAAATAAGCAAAACATATGCACAAGTAGCACACAGACAGAGAGATTGTTGGCCCAACAGCTGAAGAGGCACTGAAATTACACGTTGTTACCTAACATGGGATAATCGTTATTTACAATTGGAAATTCGGCGCTATTAATACGGTTAATTTTATATTACCATGGTCATTTCATATCAGATATGGCTACTGCTACAAGCAGAGTACAGGGAGTTAATATTTAATGATAGCTCAACGTGTGGGCGGTAATACTATGTTTTAATGCTCATTTGCGTGGCAATTGTGGTTTAATTACGTGTAGCAGGATTATTATTAATCTCAGACCACTTTCATCATTTGAGAAAATCTGTTAATTATATGAAATACATTTTGAAAACAACATTTAAGTTAAAAAAAACTTATATCTGAGTAAAAAATTGTTAAATAAGCATTTCCTCATTTTTACTGTTTGTATATAATTGATTAATGTCATAATTAGTTAAAGATTAAAATGTCACGGTTGGCTTCACCAAATTGTTAAAGTTAAGGGAAAATAGTAAAAACAATCATAACATATAGACTGTTTATGGACAAACATGGCCATATAAGCGCATGTATGACGATAAATGCAAAATGTTTGCGTGAATACCATTTCTGGCTAATGTGACCCATACATGGCTCATACAAGTCCAAACATGTCCATTTATAGGTTTCCCAGACAAGAGAGCATACAAATATAATGAAAAAATTAATTTCCAAATAATGCAAAATTATTTGTCTTCAAAGTTTCAAATTACCATATAGTAAATATCTGCTATGGTAACACGTTTAAAATTTACTCCAGTTTTAACAACAAAATATAATTGCAAAACATGTTTTACTCTAACATGGATAATTCATCCAGCTTGCAACGTTTTACAAACTTATCAAAGAAAATGCTTATTAATTAAAGTTTAAACAAATTAAGAGTCATAAATGCTCCCCGCTTCTACGCAAAATATGATTACAAAAATACGTATTTGTTACAACTGGAGTGTATTTTGAAATATTCCTATTGCAGTTATTTGTTTTATGATTCTTAAGCTTAGTCCACACCAACGAAAGCTCGGAGCAAAAGCAAGGTTTTTGAAAACATGTTGTCGATAAAAGTTTGCGAATGAAGTTTTCGTCCCAATGTTTCAGCCGATCGTCCAAGAGGCAGTCAGGATCAAAGGAAACGAATGTTCCCACTTCATGGCGCTTGTACCAAGGCATGTACACCTATACCTCGCTATGCGGCCGCTCTCTACACGGCCTTTCGCTATAACGGCCTTTTTTAATTATGGCACTTTTTCGATTTACGGCCCAAAATGTTTCGTTATATGGCCAGAAAAAAAATGCTGTAATTAAAGAACGGGCCAAAAAATGTGATACGTTACCCCAATTTGCACAAACCAGGCCGGATTTGGCTAACAATAAACAACTTATGGGTTTCACTTTGTTTAAGAAGGAGAAAAAATGAAAATCACAATGGAAAGAATTGATTAGTTATACGGCTTTTTCGCCATACGGCATCACTTTGTTTAAGAAGGAGAAAAAATGAAAATCACAATGGAAAGAATTGATTAGTTATACGGCTTTTTCGCCATACGGCTAACTTTTTCAGAACGTATCTAGGCTGTAAAGCGAGGTATGGGTGTACTCGGCCATTGATCGAGCTAGGCAGTTTAGGGGTAACGCTATCTGTCTAGCAATCAGGAGACCCATGTTAGATTCCCAACCGTCTACTTTGACTGTGGTTTTCGCAGTTTTCCACAGTTGTTTCCAAGCAAATGCTGGGGTAGTTCCTCTAAAAATCGGCAGCGACCGTGCTCCTTCCTCTCTCTGTTCTTCTATTTTCTATTTCCTTTGACTTCTGTATATTAAGGACTTGTGTTTATTATTGTCCTTGGACCTCTAAGCTTCAACTAACCAACCAACCAACTCTGCCATTGTACCACGCAACCTGAATAGGCCTCGCCACCACCTAGTGACGCGTAGGCTGCATTTTTCGCACTAGGTTCCCAAACAACGACGCCGAGGTCTGCCCTCATTGGCTTTGTAGAAGCACTTCCTGAAAGCATGTTTTCGTGTTTTGTGTTTCATGTTTCCGTGTTTTCTGCTTTTTGCACCGTGCGATCGTTGTTGTGGACCCAACTTTAGAAACGCTGTAAGTCCGAGTGATGAAAACTGGTCTTAAGATTGTGCAGATTATTGCAGTCCTTTTAATTATATAATTTAATATAGATATATTCGGATTAATAGTACTCTAATTAGTTGTTTATCTATTCCTAATCATCGCTGACGACTGTAATTACATGGGTTGTGGAGGTGACAGATGTGAAATCATTCGGCATAATATTCGTTTTTTTTTCGCTTGAGCAAATGGTAAACATCTACTTCTAAAATGATCTTTCACACGGTTTTCTGGTGCAGCTCTAGAAACAGTGTTTTTCCAGTACATTTCTCAATCTATATACAAACATATCGTACAAGTGTTGTCTATGTACAAATTGGAGAGGCTTAGGGAGGGAATGAGGATGGCTTTGGCAGCAAGGATATTTGCATGAAAAAACTTCCTCACATGGTTAAAAGCGTATCAATGTCTTCATTTTGTTAAATGTCAAGCTGATTGCAGTAAGAGTACAAAATTCGCCTCTGCGGAGTCGCGGCACTTACATTGGATTTCATACTGAATATACTGATAATTTATAATTAGGATTTCAATTCATAGCATGATAGCTGTCATTTAAGATGCTCAATTACAAAAAATATACAAATGTTACAGAAATCTTAAGTTTTTCCTTAAATAATTTGTAATAAAACAAAATGACTCACGATTTAACATTTTAAACATTTTGTAATTAATGACTTGCAAAACATTGATTCATAAACTAACAACTACAAATATGAGAGAGCGGCAATGACATTTTAATAAATTTTATTTTTGCCGATGTTCCGAATAGGAAAATTATACAAACAAATCAAAATTAAGTTTGATTAATTATGCTTTTCATTCTTTCTTTATCGTAGTTGATTTTAGTTTGTGAATCGTGAAGTTTTAAAATAATTCGAGAAAATGAAGCAAGTTCACTTCATACATAACTGCGACGGTAAAACTTTTGTTCAACAAATGTGTGAAAATTTATCTTTAACAAATTTTTCGTAATGATCAAAATAATATAAATAATTTTCATCAAATTATTCAGCCATAAATCTTGTTATTAACTTTTTGAAAATTTACAGTAAACTTTATGAAAGCTTTTACAAACACCAATAATTATCTTCCAAAATTTTACCTTCACAGATAAACATGAAGTGAACAAGTTCAAGTGGCATGTGAATATAATTCAGTGTAATTTGATACCAACTTCAATTTTGTAAATTCTTCTATTTTGCTTTAGCAGTAACAAACCAACAAACTGGTAGAAGCTTATTTTCTCTGGTAATTGGTCAAATCCGGTTGGAAAAAATATATATAGCCATTTATGGAAATGCATAATATTTTATAAAAGAATAATAACATATGATAGTATAACCATAATAAATTATCAAGAAAATAAACAAGTCCCAATTTCCTGGCGAGCTGAGTACCATATTTAGTATATGGTACGTGTTCAATTTTCAGACATTAATTTAGAGTATCCAATATTGACATATATGATAATAAATAATATGGCATATGTATGTGATCCTATATAATTTTTCCACCCGGGTAACCATCCATTGTAAACTTGTGTTTCATACCATCACACTCTTATAACAGTTGTTGGTATCAAAATAAATTTACTATCAGGCAAAGCACCGATTGATAATTTAGTTTGTCAAGTAAACCCTCGCACCCAATTTTCTTTTCTACATGTGCTTTGTAAACAGGTTCACAAGTTGAATTTGAAGTTAGGGGCCATTCAAAAAGGACGTCCCCGAAATTCTTTTAAAAATTGACTCTCCTTACTTATCAACTGTCCACACTAAATTTAAGCCCAGACCCTGCATCATAGCCACCCTTGATTTATTAAAAAAAAACGTTTCCAGAAAATTTGTTAGAACATACTTAGGCCCATCCCACAAATTTCCAAGCACCAGTCTCATAGCCAATTCCACGACATTTTTTCAGATTATTGACCTCGACCTCGAAGGGAAATTCCAGCATAAAATTGGTGTTTAAGTTTAACACAAATTTAGGCATAATTCCCGACTTCCCCAAGGTTTTCAAAATTCAAGCACATTTGGGACTGGGGACGTATTTCTTCCAGTGTCCATTTCCCTTTTCACTGACCTTTATTACTCAATTAAACAGAAAAACCAAAAACTAAAAAATACCATCATTAATGGACGTCCATAATGGCTTTCCCCCTCCCTCCCCCTTGTCTACATGGTGTCCACATGCCAGTAGACCCTCCCTACCCCCTCTTGAGGACATCCATTTTGAATGGCCAACTATTGCATTTGATGTCAATCGAGAATCACTTAAGTAGACCGCTCTTTCACAACTCATACACAATTCAATTTAGTTGATCTAGAAATATACTCAACCCAATGTAACTTAATAGAAAAAATGAATGTGCAGGTGGGGAGATTATTAGAAGATCGTAGACCTGCGACTCTACTTTCACAGGTTTTTCATGTCATCTCCATTCTGAATCGATTGAAAATCCGGCAAATATTTACATAGAAAAGACAGGAGAAGAGGCATTAAGTGAGATGAGGATGCTGCGGGTGGTGCTGGAGGCAGAATAGCATTTGGAATAGTTTCGCATTTTCCTGTATTTCCGGTTTTTTTCGGTGAACGGAAGCAGATCTTCACTACGTGTAGATTCAGTAGCATCAGCAACACCCAGTTTTGTTCATGTATTTTTAAAAAAATGATGAAATTCGCTGTTGATGACCTTCTAACAATTCACAAGCACGCTTCGATTGCATATGAATTTTTTTCCCCGTTGTACAAAAAAGACGATTTTTTTGGGTTATGAGTACAAGTTCATCAGAAACCTATATTATCACTCACTGTACACTCATATATATTGGTTTCTATATCAGCTGCTGATTCTACTGTAGGGCATTTGCAGGACATGAAAATCAACCTTCAGAAACAAGTTGGAAATTTGAAAGTCTACATGCTGGACTGTTTTCTGTACTTATCTCTATGTTTTGCTCAATTTTTACTCTATTTAATGTAAAATCATTTAAGATTGTAATTAATCCAGATACTTTCATATTGAAGATAACAAATATCTGCCTCTGGGAGACTAACATCCGTACCATGCTTAAGCTTAATTGAGACTGCGCTGCGGCTCAAATCCCAGATGCAAACCACAGCTGCACAGAAAAATTGCCAAGACGAGCTCAAGACAGTCAAATGTAAAACTCAGCAACTGTGGTAGGGTGTCATTTCAAATTTTAGCTTAAGCTTGAGAAGAAGCTTACAAGAAATAAAGCTGAGCCTCAGTGTTTTGACCAAATGCGGTATGGGACCGTATGGGCCTAAAAAACTTTACTAAGAAAGTTAACAAAATGAGTTCCTTAATAAGTAATGGTACTGTTTAAGGAAATAACTGAATTTTGTACAGCAGTAATTAACAGATGGCAGTTATAACAAAGCCCAAAAATGCGATATACGAACAATCGCATAATGCCGCGATATATTTTATAAAATTAAATTTTGAAATTATCTAAAAACTGCATTTCAATATTTTCCATACTTGATCGTAATATCTCATTTGTGTGAGAATAAATTTTTGAATTATTAAAAGCATTTTGAAATATTTGTAGAAAAAAGTAAAACACAGCCTTGCCTTATTATATGAATTCCTCTTACAGCCTGTGTTTAATCTGTTAACTAGATTTAATTGTAGATAATATCATAAGTTTTATGATATAATTTCAACTCAACTGAGTACCTTAAAGTCCATCACTTAGATATAAATAATAATCTAAGTTTCCAAAAGTGTTTTACAACTTTATAGGAATTTGTCCTAGTTGAAGATTTTCATGTCTTGCAGACACCCTTTTGTTCTCGACTTCTTGTAAAACACATCCACCAGAAGAAGAAGAAGAAGATTATAAGAAGACTTCATGCTGCTCACTATACTGCACTGCCTAATGTATCAAAAACTAAAAAAAAGTAAGCTAAAACAAAGGAAACATTTGTTGAATACTTAGTCCTAAACGTGTGACGAGAGATGGGGTCAGGCGTGAAAGCTTGTTTCTGCCGAACGGTGGAATGTGTCCGATTTATGAAAAGCGGGCAATTCAGGTTTTGCTAAAATGCAATCCGTCCTCGAGGCAAAATTGTTTTCCGATTTGGGACGGGGAAGATTGTGACGCCTGCTGTGAGGGTCTCTGAGATGGTCGTGACCCATGGACTCGTCGCTGCTGGTCGTTTGTCCAGACTGCACGGAAAGGGCATTCACAATGGCGTTCACAGTTTTGCAGTCCGTGTGCAAATCCTCTCGATTGCTGACCATCGATGGATTCTTGCCAATCTTGTTCAATCTTTCGGCCGCCACACTTTCCATAGTGCGACGCATCAGAGGATACTGATCAAGGACGGTGTTGAAGTGCTCACAGGACAGGGAGAAAAGGTTGCAGTAGGTCTCGGCACGCACGCTGGCCACCCTTCTTGCATTTGTTAGTAAACAGATTTCTGGAAGCGCAAAAGAGAGGAGAGGTTTAGAAAGACAATGTGAAGATATACATAGTTGTTCGTTGATTTTTAACGTTGGCTATTTCTGCAACTAAGGCTAAACACCAATGCCAGGGGATGAGCCTTCATCACCTACCTGGGAATTTTGCCTACGATGGGGGACTCCACTCCCTCTCGAGGGGTCTTTATCGTGCTACAATCAACACCGGGCCTTGGTTTAAATACTCATCCCAACGAGCCGCCACTTAAGGAATTTTTCGATGGGAGAAATTCCCATCCGACCTTGACCGGGGAGCGAACTCCGCATCTTAGGATCGAGAAGTGAGCACGTAACCCACTTGACCGTAGACAGATTTTTTTGTGCAACATTACAGTTTAAACTCTCCCCGGAGGCCGCCTGCTTCTGTGGGACTGGACAGTCACAGTCAGCACTCCACCTTTAATATAGATACCTGTGCAGCCTTCTGCCAGGAACGCCAGCTCCATGGGATCCATAACCCCACAGTGGCTGCCAACCTACACAATCCTGCCTACTGGGAGTTCCTGCTAGCCATTATGCATAAGCTGCAACATGTAAACCGAACCTGACCTGTAATCTATACCTCAAAATTTAACCCTTGTCCTCACCATCAAGAGCGACCCCCTACTGAAATTGAGCTCGGCTCTCGATTTGGTCTTTCTTGATTTGTTTTTCTTGATTGTGTTTCTCTTTCATTTGTTTTCTTTGATTACGTTTCTCTTTTATTTGCTTCTCTTTAAATTTTTGTTTTTTTGTGTTGCGCTGTATCCATTAGCAGTGCATCCACCTATCATGGAGGACTAAATTCTCAATAAAAAAGTAAAAAGTTGTGCAACAGTCAGCGACAAAAAAAATCTCAAATGTATTTTGGGGGAAATCCCCTTGACATAAAATTTGAATTGGAAGTTGACTGTTAGTTTCATTAGTTTTGATTTGGACGGGAAATGGGGGAAGGGTGTTGTTTGTTTGTCGATTTTTAACTTTGGATTATTTCTGCAACTAAGGCTAAACACCATCAGCTACCTGGGAATTTAGCCTACGAGGGGGACTCACCCCCTCGAGGTTTTTTTCAATGCGCAACAACCAACACAGGACCTCGGTTTCAACTCTAATCGGAAAGAGCTGCCCTTAAGGAATGCATCCAGTGTAAATGAATAACCTCTCTAAAAGCATAAAATGTGCCGGTTCCAACTTGGAACCCGTGTAGAAATGTGGACCTGTCTAAAAGCATATTTTTCACCGGCTCCAAGAGTATGCCTTTAGACAGGAATCCAGTATATACGTATTTCTTACGAGAAGAATAGCCTAATATATAACCAATTAATTGCCTTACCTCCAAAATACGATCCGTCTGAAAGGCTTGTAGCAACATCTCCATTAGACATCACAATGTCCACGATTCCCTCCTGAATAAAATACATTTTGTTTCCGATGGTCCCTTCTTTAATTATGATGTCACTGGGCTGGAAGACTTCATACTTGAGCTTTGTCACTACCTCGGACACAAACTGATGATCAGCATTGGCGAAGAATGGCACAGATGCTACTAACGAGCGGCAATTAAAGTTGATGACATCCTATTAGATCAAAAAAAATAACTTAGTAATCAAGGAACTGTGAAGTGATCACGAGCCAATGTTTCGTTTAGGAGAAAATTACCTCTCGCAGTTTTTCCGATAATTCTCCCAAAATGAGGTCCTCGTCGAAAAATTTGCCTTGATAACGATGTTCAAAATATTCTGATATCCTTTGCCGCATGGGCCGAGGTAGTTTACGATAAGCCATATATTCCTCTACTTGTTTTAACTGATGTAAAAAATAAAATGAAATTAGTTCAACAAGAAAATTAACAAAAATCAAGGGCACAAAAATGAAATAATTCGAGCTATTGTAAGTAATTCGCGAATTTTGCTTAATTGACCTTGTCCTTGACCATGTCCAGTATGCTAAATGTTTACAGAATTTTATAATTCCCCGCTCAAATTTTAGATAGATAAGAAAATTACATAATATAGGAATTCACCCTTTGGGGCCATTCAAAAAGGACGTCCTCAAGAGGGGGGGGGGGTCTGCTGGCATGTGGACAGAGGGGAAGGGGAAGGGGGAAGCCATCATGGACGTTCACTAATAATGATATTTGTCAGCTTTTGAGTATTCTGTTTAATTGATTTTTAATTGTCAGTGAAAGAGAAAATGGACACCGAAAGAAATGTGTCCCCATTCCCAAATGTACTTGAATTTTTAAAATCTAGGGAAAGTCGAGAATTATGCCTGACATTGTGTTAACAACAATTTTATACTGGAATTTCCCTTCGAGGTCAGGAAATTTCATTTAATCAGAAAAATATAGAAAAATTTCTTGCAGTTGGCAGCCCGATGGGTTCTTAGAAATTTATACGATATGCCTTTGTATGTTCCAACAAATTTTCTGGACACCCTAATGTTCAACATAAATTACAGTTTGTAAGGACGTCTATGAGGGGGGTCGGGGTAAAATGGACACCATAGGGACAGGGGGTAAGGCGGGGTCGATTTTTGAAGGAATTTCGGGGACGTCCTTTTTGAATGATCCTTGTGTATCCCCCTCACATTTCTGCTATCTTTTAAAGGGTTTTGGATATTAAAAATGATTAGTCTGTAATAGAAAACTACTTATATGTGTACATAACGGAGAAATATTTAATATTACTAATATAAATTATCTTAGACACCATTCTAAATTGAATAAAATGCACTATTGTAGCGATGTGACTTACCTTTTCTCTGTATTGTCTTCTGGATGAATCCAGTGATTGAATAAGATTGGTTGTATGCCCGAGGAAGAGTGCATAACATGTAGCCCCAGAAATCATGCTGAGCATTGTTAACCACATATCTGTTAGGGATTGAGGTGGAAACCGTCCATATCCAATACATAGCATATGTGACATGGCCTTAAAAAGCGCCCAAGAATATTGCTCCAACCATAAAGACTCCTAAAATGAAAAAATACAAGTGAATTAAGATAATATAATCTACGAAACATGTAAGCAACCGTACGTGACATGACGTAACATCACACGTCTTAAGGGGGATTACAACCCTATCACTTTCAATGAGTAAATTTGCAAAGACACTCAGTCAAACAAAAAAAAAGATTAAATAAAAATAAAAATTGTTTAAAATAGCTTTATAAATCAGCAAGGTCATGTTCGAGTCATTTTTCACGTTAAAATAGTAGATTTTTTTAAAATTAAATTATTATTTGAATTTTTGCACTCACAACTTGCCTA
>JAQGAE010003583.1:0-14374 GCA_034696685.1 Julus scandinavius | reverse complement strand
CATGCAACAGTATAAACAGTTCGTTGGGTTGAGAGCAGTCCCATTTTGAGGTAGTCTAGGATAATACGTAAGTACCATGATTCTTTATGCTTTTTGGAGGTATTGCAAACGTGCTAAAACTTCAAGCTATACAGAACTTAATAATTGTGGTTTTGTTATGGAACATGATTTCTAGATTTTCAAAAATACCTTATTATGCAATTAACTTTGGTTTACTAACCATTAACTACTTAATAATTTTCAAATACTTAAAAATACTTTTTTAATTTTGCTGTGCTATTAAGTTGCATAATCAACTCATGCTAAATAATGTAGATATGTTTCTACATTTTCTGAAAAATTGAATTTGGGGATGTTTATCTGAATTATAGACTGAGCGACTGATTAACACATAATTAAGATAGCACATTAATTAACTGAATACTAATTAAAATTAGCAATAATACAGTGGTAACTAGATTATCCCAGCTAATTTAGGCCGATATGGATATAAATATAATTAGGAGTCGTATAACAATAAATTAGTATATTAATATTTTCCCTATTTGTAATTTATTTTATCGATTTTAAACTTTTCATGTTGCATAATAAGCCATGAAAAATTACACATTTTTACTTTATTTTGTAGAAAATTACATAAATATTAAAATCATTATTAAACTATATTGTAATTAATAATACAACTGATTAAAATTAATAATGAAATGTATTAAAATTAATAAACTTCAATTAAAATTATTTTTTAGGCACCCTGTACACCTGATATAAACGTACCTTCTATAAAGCGCTTTAACTGAATCAACGTGTTATTCCCAGAACGAGGCAACGCAAAAATTGCAAAATGCAAATGGTAATAGTGCAGCCATTATGGCGGACGTCGTGCGGGTTTTATAATGCCTTAATTTCGCATTCTGCGATGATTTTAGCCTTATGTCAGGCAAACTCTATCGTCAGAATCATGAGGATACACACGTGGATGAAAAACTTGATCACAGTGAGTGCAAATAATATTGATTATGAATAGCAATGGTCATTTAAGATCAATTCCGTGCAACAGGATGGTAGCCTTGCTGCTCTATAGATTAGTAAATAAAAGAATGAGACGTAGTCGTTGATGACACATTTCGAATTGAAACGCAAGTTCTATAATTCAACCGTTCTATATAAAGAAGTGTCATTATCATTTCACCTATGACCAATTTCCATTAGTAAACGCGTCGCGGCTATTTCGTTCCTTCTTCGTTTGCGTTAGCCGTGTTTTTTTAAAGATCCAATTGCCAGTTGGCATATTCAATCGATTACTAATGCAAAAAATGAACGAGTGAATAACTTCGCTGCGGTCTGTTTAATTATTTATGAGTAGTTTTGTCATTTCTACCACATACAGCATCGCATTGCGGGGGTACAACAAGGCAAAATATAGTTACAACCAGTCTTGCGTATGTGCGTTGCATTGGAAAATAGGCCTAATAGGAATGGTTTACACTTCATTGGATTACATAGCGAGTTCGGCACGTCTTGATAATCATTAATACATTTGTTTTAATATGAAATACTGCTGCCCTGATGTTGAACATGTAGGTTTACGAGCATGCTGATCGAGCATCGTACATATCGTCATTCGCATTCAGTACTGCAACCCTGTTATCATATGCAGCCAAGGCCGTTTAATTATTCTGACCTTCTCTGGATTTTACTGGTTATGGTTCCATTTGCTGACTCTTGTCATGAATTAAAAGTACTTTCTAACAGTTAAAATACTTCCACAGGTATAGATATTGTTTGATATTTGGACTGAGGTGCATTTAGAAAAATAATTGACCTATATTTGGTAAGGCTACTCTACTCTTTTATCAGCAAAATTTGGCGTACTGCCGAAAATACCTGTTATTGTTACGGGTTTTTGATAACTTACTTGTGACATAACTTTTGTATGGTCAAAAATTCTCTCTATAGCGGTGTTAGCGAGCGACATTATATTGTTTTGGATGATAGGTTAGGTTGTGACATCACGGAATATTAAATGACATTAACATATGTGTCATTGCATTGTAAACTTGCTAGTGATCATTTGAATTGGCACATCATGCATGCGGTGCGCTTTATAACAAACGTGGCAGCAGCAAGCTGCGGACGTTTAATCTGTTTTGCGCAGCACTACAGAGTAAATATTTTGAAGCATAGGGCGTTGTAATCTAGTGTAATCAGTTTAAATTACTGCTATTTTTAAAGTAAATACTAAATTGTGATAGTGGTTGTGATACTCGATTGAAAATAGGTCAGTAGGAATTTTTGAGTAAAAATGTATTCCCATAATTTCATTGTTATTCTAATTATGTAAATATGCTGCATCAATCTATAACATGCAAATCAATAATGTAAAACGTCACCTTTCAGTGTTAGCGAAACATCGTTATCAACAATTAGTTTGAATGGCATACTTGGTTGCAATGGGTTTAGAAGGACTTTAAGGTGATAAATGGAATTTGTTGGACCGTTAATTTAACTCGATTATAGCTGCAATTATTGAATGGCGAATACGTTCTATCAAAACAATGCCTTTGTAAAACGATGATTTTACTTGATCGTATTTCAAACTTTCCATTCTAAATACAAAAAAGAAAACTAATTTAATACCTAGTGCTGCACATACAGTCATTGAGGAGAAAGTCAATTCATTCGTTTACCACCATACTTTGTAAAACTTAGTGGCCTAATGCTTTTAAATAAAAAATCCTTACATTTATTATAATGTGTATGTTGGTTTTATACATACAAGGTTGGGATGAAAAAATAATACCTCTGTAAGTTTACTTTAATAATTCTATTTCAATAAAATAGATTATAGACCCAAACTCTTCTGTTACCTATATTTACTTTGACATTTTAAGAGACCCAGCACTGCCATATTGCTGAAATATGTTCTCCTGCTTATTCAGTATGACAAAAATCCAAAACTAACAAATGTTCAGTTTTTTTTCTGTTTTAATTTGTAACTTGTTTCTATGCTTTATAATGCATTTTTTTAAAAAATAATGAAGACCATAAAAAATGGGGATCTGGTCGTTAGGTTACTTAAAAAATAACTTTGTTTATATATAAAAACTAAAATGTTTCTTTGAAATAATTTCCACGGTGGGGAAAATGTTTTGAAGGTTTTGAACTAACTAAATTAAGCCAATATAAAGCTGTCCTTTTCAATATGTGTATATAATCTTATCAGTGTTACAAAAATGTGCTAATCTTGCAAAGCATGATAGTTAGTTGTGAAAAGATCTCCCTTTTATGTTACAAGGTGTCCTTACACAAGTGCTCATACCTTATCACTTTTGTCAAAGTATTCTCATTTAATTCTTATAATTAGATAATAAATATGACGCTTAATTCCATGTATTCTGGAACATCATGCTTACTTTTATAAAAAAAAATGTCTCACATGAGTTTATATGTAAGATATGAATGTTTTGCGTCTGGCGTAATTAAGATCAGTTAAGTCATCTTTACTTTAAGTAATCAATGAAAGCCAGTTATTTGCCATATCATAAGTAAGCTAGTATATCATAAAGAAACCTTATACTTGTGAAATTGGTGCATGGAATTGTTCATTTGACGGGCAGATGCAGTTTATTTCACCTACGGATCAATACATTTCCTATTGATTTTCTTTTTAAATTCCCTCATCCCATTAATACCAAGTTTAACCTAATTTTTTCCCCTCGATTGTTTCTAGGTGTAAAAACTGTGTCATTGCAAAAGGAAGAGCCTGGCCAAGAACAATCTCCAGGCTGGGAGGGTAATATGGCTCTTCCCCCCTCTGGGGACGAAGAACCCAGGTGAGTTGAAATTGATCATTATATCGCCACCTCATTCTCGCTGTTGCAACTTGAAACTTGCGTTAATCACATGCTTGCCGCTTTGTTTAATCGTTACTTCTACGGTGTACCATGCCAATGACGTTTGAAATGTAAGCAAAGGTGGTCCTTGGCTTATATTTACATGGCATCTAGCACTCATTGCCATGACGAATTGAATAAACACCAGAAGTTGCTCGTGGGAAATGTATCCCTTGGGCAGGCATGTAAACTTGCACACTACCCCATAATCTATGCAAATATGATGCTTGTGGTGGTTATATTGCACTTTTACAAACAACAAATTTTCTAAAAATCATGTGCGGCACAATCTTAACAAAATATGACCAAAACAAAGTTTTGGATTTTTGTGTCCCGTGTCATGCCTGAAGTTTAATCTAACGAACTTATACCTACTTACTGTGTAGGCTTCTAATTCACATATGGTTTCAGCTTGCTTGCTTGAATTGTATTACCCTCATAAGCTATGTGTGTGGATTCAAATGATAAAAGCGTTATTAAACTTTCTTTACAGCTCAAATAAGAAAATCCATAAGAGGATGGTGCATAATGCTGTGGAAAGGCGGCGTAAAGTCAAGATTACTAATCATATTCATATATTGGCAAAGCTTTTGCCTAATAAAGATGGCAAACGATGGGTATGCTATGTATATTTGTTTTTTAAATTTTTTTTATTATTCGACGTGCTGTCTATTTGGTGATGTCAAAATGGGATTATCTTCCAGAAATGGAAATGTTAAACTCTGGGTAATTTACTTTACTGTGTAGTTAAGCTTATTTAAGAATGTCTTCAATGAGTCAGATATGACCAAAGGACACTGGAAGGCCAAAGGATGACTAAATAGAATTTAAAAGATTAATTTTTTTTATCAAAATCTATTCATAAACTTTGGAAAACTTGTTTTATGCGTTTCTTATTTCTGTATTGAGTTAAGACTGCTGATAAAAGAACTTTAATAAAATATGTTCAGTCAATATATTTGTTAGTAAGGGAGTCCTTTGAAAAACAAATGAACGTGTCTGTACAACCAGAATCTCTGGGTTTTTTATTGGAAGTTTTAATTATAAAATAAAAATTATATACGGTATATTAAGTTGCATTTGTTTCTAAGACCCGTTTATTTATTTTAGAGTAAAAATGAAACGTTGGAAAAGGCTGTGGAATATATCCACGAAATTAAAAATGCTCATGATAAGATGATGATGGGCAAATTGGAGGAAGTTCATGGTGATTATAAAATGTTCTTTATGCAATTTTCAAATTCCCCCACAATCCCCCATCCCAAAAATGCATTGAATAAACCAAGTTTCATTCATCTTTTTAGTTGCCGAATTGACTCGCATGAAGCGTCGAATTGCGGAGCTGGAACAGCAGAACTCGACGTATGCCAAGTTATTGGAAATAGCCGGAATACCACCCAAAGGAGATGCAGCGTTGTGGGACCCAAGCTGCTTAGGGCAGAAAATAAATCCTGAAACGATTGCAATGGAATTAAGCAAAGAAATTGTGGTTTTAGATGATGACGATGAATGCGACACAGCTAACTCCAAGCTTGCGAATACTAAGTCCAGAAACATTAACGGGAAAATGGGAAACAAGGTTTCAAAAGCTGAATGTTCATCTAAAGAGACTACATCTGCTGTAAGTTCCACTTCTTCTGTTAGTGAACCAAACGAGCAGAAAAGTGAAAACGGCCCCCTAAATCCTGCGGTGGGTTTGCCATCCGGGCAGCCCGTTAAGCAAAACAACGGAACGATACCTGCGACTCCACCGTGCACCAGTTCTGAGATGCCTTCTGTAAACGTATGTCAGGAGGTAACCAGTAATGCAAGATTAACGGTTCACCAGGCAATGGAAAATTCTAATGGAGTAAAACATAACGATCATACGACGGCATCCAGGTTGGTTCCTACCACCCAATCTGTAAGTGCAACAACAGCTTTAGCAAAACCAATCGAATGTTCAACGGCTGCTCAAGCAATTCAGGAATCTGTAATAACAAATTCTGGTGCAAATGGCAGCGTGACTGCAGTGACAAGATCATTATCAGGTGCACCCATAATGTCTACTAACCAGATCTCGTCCGGCATGCAGCACCAAACTGTAATTCCACAGATGCCAATGCTGAACATCGGTGGATCAATGAACTTAATGCAGGGCCCAATGCACCAACTAATCACAATTAACGACCAAGGGATGCCAATGCTTCAGATGGTGGCTGGGCCGCCGCAAATGGGCAGCGGTCAAGTTATAATGAATGGAACATCAACGCAGAATGTGCTGCTTATGGGCAATGCCGCTGCTACGGCGTCAACTGCGATGAACTCTAACTTGAATTCAGTTGGAATGAATACACAAACGTTTCACGTTTCTGGCCACCCTGCAGTTCCTTCCAATGGCATGCAACTAGATTGCCAGACAGGGCAGCAGCAGAATTTTGTACAAACTGATGCAGGTATATTTCATCAAACCGTATGTGGAAGCCAGTTGATGGGACAGACTCAATGTTTGCCGAATTTGGCTGGAACGATACAACAGCTGCAGTCGACGAATTCCAGTAACCAGCAAGTACAACTGATGACATCATCGATGAACGCCCAGATGAATCCTCAAATGATTTCTGCTCAAAATGGAGGTGTCGTATTGGGTACCAGCATGCAAGGGTCGCAGCAACAGCAACACAATCATAATAATGCTTTGTTGGCGGTAAATTCAACGAGCAACAGTTCCAACCTGCCTTCAGCCTTAATGCTGCCTAACGGTCAGATTATCCCTGTTGTCCGTGAACCCTCACTCATGTATCCAAATTCGGCCTCACTTGGTGGCAACTTGCTCATGAGTGCGGCTCCTTCGAATGTTTCACACACAGTATTTTCTTCGAGCCAATCATGCCAAACTCAAACTAGCATGTCCACCACATTGGCTACACTGACCGGTAGGCCCTTGACTGCTACGCGTGAATTAACACCAGGTTCCAATTGCTCAGCTCCAGTTGGTAATTTGACTATGTCACAACAGATTGCCAGGCCGATGATGGATGGGCAGTTACACAATTTGATTGGGCAAGCGGCAGGAAGACAATCGACTATGTCCGGCAAATTGCTTGCAACGGGTGGGACGTTGCCGTCGAGGACGAGCAGCACGTCTGCTACAACAACAGATGTGCCTGTTATGCAGGGAAAAGTGCTTGACACTTTAAGCAGCAACTGTCGGGGGAAAACACTAGCGTCGAGTGGGGGAAAGCCAGCACCAAATACCTCAAAAAAGTCAAAGGTGACTACAAAGCGAGCTCAGCGGACTATAAAACCCAAACCTGTGCAAGCAACTCCTTCAACTTCCTCGTCATCATCTCCTTCTACACGAAATACTTCTACGCCACTTGCAGGAGTGCCTTCCTTGCTTGCGTCCCACTGCAAAGAACATTTGTCAACAACTACTATAACAGCAACAACATCTTCAGTGACTGCATCCGTCAACTTTTCAACCCATTTCTCTGCTGCATCGAACTTACCTTGTAATGGCAAGCCTCATGCTAGCTCTGGCGACTATTCGTCCAGCACCTCGTCACCAGACACGATAACATCTACAATGACAAAATCCTCAGCTAAAAAGCAAGCAAGTTCTCGTCCATCAAACATCATAAACGACATCTTGGCTCAAGCCACGGAATCCATATTTTCAAATTCGATTTCGGACATCTCGTCCTCGCCCAATCCTCACTATTTCGGAAACAGTGGTAGTAACAGCAATAGCAGTCATGTCATTTTCATGCAAGACATTGCCAACGACGCCGAATCAGGTGGGAAAAAAGATCAGGTTCAATCCAGTTTCACTGCTGCGCTAATCATGGATGCATCCAAAAGCATAGACTCGTTAGCAAATGCTAGCGATGATAACGGTCCGCGAGATGAAGGCGAGGCGATGGACGTCTCCTCCGAAAGCATGCAAATTGATAAGAACCACCAACATGCGGCAGACATACTAAGCGACCTGGTGGGAGAAGTCTACAAGACCACCAACAGCGAGTCCTCCACTGTATCCAGTTTGGTATCAGTCACCGCAAGCAACGCTCCCGCTACCTGTTCAACTTTCCCCCCTGAGTTCTGTCTTAGAAACACTGCATCTGCCATGTCAAGTTCCTCTACAAAGGATAGCACTTGCATCCCTGCAAATTCTTCGAGGTCTACGCCAGCTTCTGCCGAGTCAGGGCTAAGCATTTCGGATACTCCAAATTCTGTTCACCCGAACCAAAGCAACAACCAAAATTTAAACATATCTCCGATTGGCGGCTGTGCAGCCAATGGAAAAGAAAAACGAGGTTGCACCGGTGAACTACCCAATTCCAAGCGATCCCGACCAAGTTGCCTAACCTTGGACTGTCCGCCTATTGAAGAGGGACGTGCCCTTAATGAGATTGATGCTGCTTCTAAATCGGGTCCAGAAGGGATGCCAACTGTCATTCCCTCATTGCCGACTGATTCGTCTAGTTCTACAGCGGCTAGCAACAGTGTCAACTTTGTATCTATTTCACAGCTAGCTAGCAGTGCCTCCAACAACGCTACCACCACATCCTCTTCTTTGGGAAATTTAACAAACTCGGTGCTGTCTAACATTGCGCCATTCTCCATCGACACTGGAATTTCAAACGAGAATTCCCCACTGTGTAGCATTTCGCCTTTACTAAGTAGTCCGAACAAAAGCAGCGACCTGGCCTTCACGCTTAGTTCAGCCATCTCGGACTTGCCTCGCTCGGACGAATCTCCGTTTTTGGGTAAAAATCCAAGTGGTGGAGGCAACTATGCCTGCATCACCTCGGATGGGAACAACCTCGTGTCGACGAATTCACCTTTCACCAACGTGCCACACAGTTTTAGCTCGGCCACGTCTTTGTCCTTATCTTCGGCACCCACATTCTGTGTGCCAGATTTGGCTAACAACTCGACCGCCATGTGTTATACCCAATCCAGTTTTGGAGGTATGTCATATTCAGGACCTGTGGCGATGCAGAGAACGAATTTCAGCGGAATCTCAACCTTGCAGCATGTCATGTCATCACCTACATCTGCTGCCGCAGCATCCGGATCGTTTTTGGATAAAAATTCCAAGCTTCATCAATTGCATTATAACAGCAGGCAGGGTGAGTTACGGGCGCAGGGTCATGGTCTGCCTCCTGTGTCCTCCCATAATCCCCAGTCCCAAGTATCATCGCGTCATCTACCAAATGCAGCTGAAGTTGCCTCTGACCGCCGTGATGCGTCATCCGGCAACAACCTTCACTTTCCTACCTCCCATCTTCCTCTTCAGATTGCTCCTTTTTCACAAGCCTATTCGATGCCTCTTTCGCATCATTCATCGCTTCAGTCACCTCGACCTCCTGTTCCTAATGCGAATATATCGCATAATGACGGTAGTAAGTCAAAGTCTAATTCACAGCGCCGACCCAGTATTAACAGTTTAGATGTGGGACAACAAAACGGCATAATGTCCCCACTCGGAATGGGTCATCCCCAAATGCAGCGCCCAGGCTCAATGCATCAGATCCGACCCATGCTCGACTCCATGATATCGGGCTTGGGACCACCCCAGCTTCGCCAGCCTCAAAACTACCAGCCCCAGAGGATGCATTCCCTGAATAGACAGTCGCCGCAAGGTGGGGCCGCTGCTGCTCTTTCGCCCAAAATATCGGATGTCCATGGGCATTCTCCAATCAGTAGCAGAGGGCCAGCGACGTCCACCCGCAACACTGGTAACGCCTCTCCAAAGCCTAATTTGCCCGTTGCCAGAAACCATCCTGTGCCATCTCCTGGCAGGAATCCCCTACCGACCACTCCGGTGTCCTCTCCGGCAGCGTTTGTACCAAGGCGCTCTCCTAACATCTCCGCTGGCGAAAGTCCAATGATAACGAGTTATGCTGCCGAAAATTCCACTTTGCAAAATTCTGCTAGGGATCTGAATTTCCATCCAGGCCAGAAACAGCTCACTCATTTACCTGTCATCTCTTCAATGAATACCACGACGAGGGCCATCATTTCCTATTCGGCCGAGAGCCTCATCCAGGCACAGCCTAACAATCGACCAAACTGCGCGAGGGAGGGCCACGTAGTTCCAGCCCCTGGTAACGGACGGCAGGGCGTTTTAGGTCCCAATGGGCACGGAGGGAGCAATACAGTGCCTTGCCCTACATCCAACGCCCTGCAGTTTGGGCAAGGCACAGGCAACAGACCTGCCGGGGAGGATCTTCACCAGTCTGGATTTCCATATTTCTCGCCATTTCAACAACATCCCACCACCGAGCAAATGGCCTCCCATCATATGCCCATCCCACCTTCGCCTCATTCTGGAAACCACCTTAAGCACGGGCCAGTCCAGAACCACATTGGCATGAACAAGACGTGCGTGATGCGGGGAACTCCAGAAACCTCCCAAGCCATCCAGTCACAGCCGAATTTCTCCTTCAGCCTCTTGCAGCACAGCCAGGCTGGTGGGGAAGTGCACCAACAGCAGCAGCAGCAGCTCTTGCAACCTCATCAGCAACAAGGAGCAGGCCAAGAAGTCAACTCTAATGTAATCAGGCACAATAACGGCTACCTGTCCATGAGCAACTACAGCGGTCAGGGCCCGAATCCTGGGACCATGCCGATGACCAGCCTGCAAGGTCCTGCGCACAAAGACACGCAGGTATCCAAAGCCCACATGGCCTTTTCTTGCATGCCGCCATTCCCGCATAATCAAACGTCCACCGGCCAAGCTCCCAACGTTCGCCAGGCAGCGAATAATTCTTTCCTGTCTCAGAATAGCATCAACGGAATGAACTTTCCAGAGATGTACGCCACACAAAACAATTTGCGCGTCGAAAGCATCAACACTGGAGGACCGCCAGTTGGAGGAGGCAATGTTCCTGGCACACAAGTTACAGAGAAGGCTGGCAATACACCTTACAAATCCAGGAATGCAAGCAACAGCAAGCAAGATGGCTCCACGACCACCAAATCTAGCAAATCGAAGCAGCAGTCAAAGAAGAAGCACCACCAATACAGCGTCGAGGAGGTGAACTTGTCCAATTCCATCTTTGAAACCGGGCGAAGCATTACCCCTTACTTCACCATTCCCAATCTGTCACCACCTCGCAACGAAGTCCCGACCTACATCCCCAACACCAACCCTTTATTCAACGCCTCCCAACGTGCCCTGGCTCCCAATGCATCCCAACAACCGAAGGCGGCCGATTTAGGCACACCTTACAGTCCGTTGTTTCCTCCGAGGACTCAGAGCGGACTTAACCTCAACTTCCAAGCACCCGGTTTTGGCGGATTCGGCAACGGTAGCATGCCAAATCAGATGCCATCCCATGGCGGTGGGGTGAACGTGGCCAGTCATGTGCCCAACTTCAACCTGAGTAACATTTTCCCCGATATCAATAATTCTAACGAAGGCATTAGTATGTCCCCCATCAAGTTTCATCACGGTAACCATATCCTTCCCCCGCCCCAACCTGGGATGGAACATAATCTCCAGCATCACCATCAGTCAGGCTCATTGTATCACAAGCGAGGTCACCCCTCCCCTGTTATTCACAATGGTATGACCATCAACTCGCTCCTAGGCCACAACCCTCATACGTTTGACGGACGACCACAAGTGCCGATGGGCATCAACAATACGATGACCCCTCCGTTTCATGGCCACAGTCACACGCCTTCATTCAGCAACGTTATCCCAACATTGAACTTCTCTATGCATGACCACTGATAAGTATTAACCAAACGCGTGAAAGCTGTTTTTTTTAAAACAAATTTCATAAATGGAAAAGTCATTTTAATATAATTAAGCGCCAATTGAGAATTGGTGGTGACATCAATGATAATGATGATATAATTTTTTATGTGAATGGCAGGTTATGAGATCTACAATCAGAAATATGTTGCAAACTTTGGAAATTTATCATAAACAACACCTTATCAATAACATTATCCGGATTAGACTTTCTTACCGTTTATGTCACATAGTGCCCATTGATGGTGGGTCATACAGAATCATCTTCATAATCATCATCGTCATTCTCATCGTAAAATTTATTAAAATATTATTATGATGCATGTTGCATTTATTTGATATAATAGTAGTATAGTTAGATTGTTCATTTACATGCGGTTAATAAGGATAGTACCTGCAAAGTAATGAAAATCATTCAGGTTTTTTTTCTCCGAGGTAATTTTTTGAAGTGATACCAAAGCAGGGATATACTTAACCCTTTATAAAACATTATACGAAAGAGATTGTGGGTGGACCTTTAATAGCCGGATGGGTTTAAAGTTTTTGTTAAAGGGTGAAAGTATGCAATGAAATTAATATATTTTCACTATGTTCTCGGTTAGCCACGTTTTGTCCCATGAAATTATATCATCTGTAAATAGGTGTCATCACTTCATTTGTCTGAGAATGTTTAGGCCAGTAAAGCGCGTGTTTTGCACTTTTATGAAAACATGTAAATATTGTTTAAAAATGCTGTTATTATTATTATTATTGTATAGAACGCTTCTTTATTCATTTAATTTTAATTAACTTTATTTGCATTCCTTGTTATTTAATTTTAACGCGGTTCTTCACCCTTACCACTTTAGAATGTTGATATTGCAAATACTTTTATTTTGTAAATATTCAAAGTGTATGCCTACAATACATGCACTGTTAACAGCACTGGTGATGTGTTTTAAAGTATTTAAGGGTAGAAATGCTAGTCTACAGAATGTGCAGCGATGGCGTAGTTGACCAATCAATAATTAAACATGATTATTAATTTATTAAGGCAGCTAAATTGGAAGCGCGTCTAATTTTAATATTTTTATCCGTAACAACAGTCTTAATAGGTGATGGTTTGCAAAAATGTGGCTCAATTGCACAGATAGTCAACCCTAGATTCAATCACTAAAATAGTGAAGAATGATGTATTGGATCTGTGTTTAACCGACAGCATGCTATTAATTTAAAATTTTCATCCAACCATTTGATAGTGCATAATATTCAGTTCATTAGCTATTATTTTTATAACTTGGGGAACCTTATTTTACTTTTCAAACACTCAAAACGTAATTGCAAACAGAAATTTTGATGAAATGTATTGCTATTCATGTACATTATACCCAAAAGTTTATATTAAAGAAAAGAAAAGTATTTTATAATTATTTTTTAAATAATACAGCATAAAACTAAACCAGCAGTCATAATTCCAAACTAAATGCTGGATGGTGAAACTAGTTCTAAACATATTTTTGAGCAAATTTTAGTATTTTTTTTTAAAATGGGAACTTTTTCCTGGGATTTTAGATTTTATGCAAATTGCTATTGAGCTGTTTGACCGTTTCATTTTCTCCAATTATTTAAATATTTGTTGAGATATTTTCATAGCTATATGGAGAAATAATTTCAATGCCGCATAAACTTGTGAAAAACTATTGATTAAATTATGAAATATTTTTTTTGTATAAAACAAGTTTTTGGACCCCACATGGCTAGCATCTAAGCACATTTTTTGCACCAAATTCTGAATTTCACATTGGAATTTTTGGATTCCAAAACTAATGTACTAACTATTACGTGTATGTAACTGATGTACCAACTACTGCACATCATTGACACATTTGTAAAGAAAGTCATTTAGACGAGTAAGAGTTTAGATTTCTATTTCATTCTATTTTCATGATGCACACGCTAATGTACAATGCTAGCAAAACTTGGCTAGATAGAGTAAGTTGTATATTAAAATGATGTCGATTGAAAGAGAGAATATTTTCTTGTACAGTGCTGAAAACGTTTGACAACTGGAGCCGTTTTATAAATAAACACGTCCACTGGTTTTCAAATGTCAATATATTGATAACTATTGCAACAGACGCAATAGACACTGTGATTCCTTATGCGCCTTCAATTTCATCAGTTTTGGTGTATTTTTAACATTAGAACTGCGTTTGTAATATTTATGCATCTGCATTGTAATATTAAACGTTTTCCGATTTGATGTTAATATTTCTTGCTAGCTGTGTTTATATTTTTGTTCGAAAGCTTGTTCGAAACCGAGCTAGGTGGTAGCTATAACAGGCGTTAACCGTAACACAATCAACCGTAACAAAATCAAACGTGATTTTCCGCCAAAAAAAAATCATTTTTCGCCAAAGAAAAATAATTTTTCCGACAAAAAAACTTGTTTTCCAACGAAAACAATTTTTGATAAAAAAAAAAACATTTTTCCACCCAAAAAAACGTGTTTTTTCGAAAAAAAAGTGTTTTTCAGACACAAAAAAACGTTTTTTACCAACCAAAAAAAAACGTGTTTGCCTAACAAAAATACGTGTTTTACCACCGGATCATTTTCAAATGCATTTTTGGGGCCCTTCGGAAGCATTTTTTCGGATTTTTCTTGCAGAATCCGACTCGTAATAACCTGTACTATCCATATCTGCAAGAAAAACCCGCAATTTCAAAAGTCGAATTTTCACTCATTTTT
>JAQGAE010003582.1:0-14376 GCA_034696685.1 Julus scandinavius | reverse complement strand
ATACATGCTCGGTTTCCGCCAAAACTGAAAAAGCCACTCTCAGTCAATCTTTTACTGCAAAACCATACTTCGGTCACCGCAACTTGTCGTAATCGAGGTTTTGCGCTGTCGTTGATACTGTCAAGTATCTGGGAGTTTATATTATCAAAAACCTCTCTCGGAACCATACATCGCAAAAATTGTCGGTACAGCTTACGAACGCCTTAGATTCATTCGATGCACATTTCGAGAATGTGCGGAAAATGAGGCGGAAACCGGCTACGCAACTCCGGTTATTGGAATATTGCACTACTATATGGAACCCTTGCAGGATGGTTCATAGTCAGGATATAGAGATGGTCCAGCGTAGGGCAGCCAGATGTGTTAAGATATAGTTATCAACATTCCGCGAGTGTGACAGAAATGCTACACTCTCTAGTTTCAAGTTGGTAAAGTAACACTTACACGCGTACTCTACACTTACTATGGAATCTTACGATTCCACCGCAACTCTAGGTAATAAGGCAAATAGGCCTCGTTACAACCCAAACTGGACACATGAATGCCTTAGTAAATCTGATGGTTAAAAGAGCTAGGGGTTTTGAAAAAATTATTGAATTTAAGAGGAGGGCGGTGGGGTTATCCCCAAGACCACCCCCATTTATTCGGTCCATACAGCGCCGAACATTCGTTCACGAATATACCCTTTATTTGCATTTTTTCACTGTTGGGTCCTTAAACTATTAACACTTTACTAGAAGTAAAACAAAGTAATCAAATTTAATGATTACCAATTAAATGTACTCACATCGCAGCAGACGTACTTCTTCTCCTCCTGAAGACAAGGTGAAAAATGCCGAAAATACATGATCAAGATCGACGGACTCAATGGAGGTCAAAGTTGAAACAAAAAGAACATTCCAGGCACAAAGAGACACGTACGTGACAAACGCCACGCACCTTTGACATCGGCAAACAAATGACCTCAAAAAATAAGAAAACATTTCTTTTAAGGCTTAACACAGGCCCAATATTAAAGGCCGCCAACATCTAAACACTTTTGGCCTCTCGAGACCTTTTTACAATTTCAAATACGGCCTCCAAAACACGAAACATTAAAAATATGATCCATATGTAGAATGGCTCCTAACCCCCATTGGCCCATTCGTTTACAAGCAGACCATGCGCAGAATGGCTCCTAAGCCACATTTGCCCATTCGTTTAATAACAAAACATGTGAAGAATGGCTCCTAACCCCCATTGGTCCATTCGTTTACCAGCAGACTATGCGCAGAATGGCTCCTAACCCCCATTGGTCCATTCGTTTACCAGCAGACTATGCGCAGAATGGCTCCTAACCCACATTTGCCCATTCGTTTAATAACAAAACATGTGCAGAGTGGCTCCTAACCGCTATTGGCCCATTTGTTTACCAGCAGCTTATATGCAGCATGGCTCCTATCCCCCATTAGCCCATTCGTTTAATGCCAGCCAAAGTGCAGAATGGCTCCTTTCTCTCATTGACGCATTCGTGCGTATGCGACCAGCACACGTCCCAGTTCCCACAATGCACCACGGGGGGGGGGGGGAAACAAAGGCGGGAAATTCAAATATTTAAATGCTATCTTTTTAAAACAAAACCAACGAACGTCGTTCCTTCTCTAGTCGAGATGTTAGCTCAAAGCTCGACTTTAAAAAAAGACAAAACCACATCGAATATCTTACTAATTAGCAAAAATAGAAGCCCCACATTCAATAGTGACCTAGTCCAGAAACACATGGATTTTGGTTGTCATGGCAACCCGATGTAAACAATCGTGATTTTGTTAATATTACACGCGTAAAACGGGGATTAATGATGTTAAATATCAACAACAACAACAACAACAGTAGTGACAAGATGATGTTGACGGCTGCCGGTCAAGACAAGAGACGACTGGCACTTCTTCAGTCCATGAACACAATGGGAAAAGTCGTGCTTTCAGAAAACAAATACCTCGGTGATTAAATCCCTCGTTACGCCAATTTCTAATCGGCATTAACAAATTAATATTTTTCATTAGCGGCTCTTTCTGTGTTTTTGCAGAAAAAAATCAGCTGGACGACATCGTGAAAGCCGCTATGATACGAGTGCTGGTCCATCGACCCGCGAACCCGTTCGAATTCTTAGCCAATCAGTTAGTCATCATTTTAAATATTCGCTAATTACTTAACTGATCAAAAAGTTCCAGGACTGATTTTTTAAAAAATATTTACAAGTTATCGGACATTATCCAATTCAAAGTACTTCTCTTGGGAAGCTATAATTTGTTTTCACCGCTGGAAGGACCCTGAGAGCTCCTCTTCTGGGACGCTCTACGGCTCCTCCGGCGGTTTTTCTTTAATTTCGTCAGTGGAGTCAAATCTGCTTTCGAGGGTCTCTTATGTTTTGGAAACAGAATAAAGTGTGCAGGGGTCTGGTGAGTACGGGGAGGGATGGTCATTGCCTTTGTGCAATAATCTCGAGTGAGCAACGCAGAATGAACAGGCACGGTGCCACACCCGCTCCCCGCTTCGCCACAGTTGTTCGGTTAAAATTTCTTGACATGAGACAAATGAAATGTTGCATTCTCTGACATTTCACGGATGGCTAGTCGATGATTTCATTGCACAAGAATGTTCACTCCGACAACACTATCATCGTCAGTCGAAGTTGATGGGCATCCCGAACGAGGATTGTCTTCTGAGAATGTCTGGCCTTCTTTAAACCCCTCGTGCCCACAAATGACACCGTTGCTGGAACGGTTTGATCAGCTCTCGTAGTAAGAAAATCCACATTAACCAATTTATTATTAAACTAATTCATCATTTTTTCCCAAAGTTTTGAATGGGAAAACACGAAATGCAACGCTGCAAAAAAAGCTTGTCAAGTGCTTTTGATTCCCGAATATCGTTCCAATCCGTCTTTCGAAAACAACATTCAAAGAGCTTTCATCATCGCCAGCCAATGTAGAGGTAGAAATCTTAATCAAAACCATGAAAACGGCTTTAAATTAATCCACGATTTGGTTTAAATTTCAAAACTTATCTTCCAGTTAAAGAAAACCTGAAGGGAATAACCGGTGATATTTACATGGACATGATGCAGATGCTGACTCCGTAAATATTTTGTTTCGCTAAATTAATAGTGAAATGTAGAGACTTACGTCTTACCTAATAATCCCGGTCGTACCTTCCCGCAGAGGTCTGTCGGCCAAAGAGGAACGTCACTTGCTGGAGAACGTATACATCCCTCCCAAGGAGGTGGTGTCCTTCCGGGCCTTCAGAGCCGGCCTCTTCTGCATCAAGACCTACGAGGAGTTCGTCCGCAGAATCGGAACCTTGTTCGCGGCGCTGGAAGCGGAGTCCGGAGAGGAAGGACCGTCCGGTAGAGTCGCCCACAAGGTCATCGAGGCCACGGTGGCCGAAGACGCGGTCAAACCGAAATGGCCGGCCGCAAAGTGGAAAGCTGAGAAAATCTCCTCCGCAGACTTTGTGGATGCGGCATCGGCGATCTTCTGGAGGAAGATGATGGCACACTGCTACGGCGACCGATGATCCCACCTCCCTCGTTGGAACGTGTCCGTAAGACCCGACGGCGCGGGCGAAGCTCGGCTACTGCTCATCCATTGCTCATCGAGGCTGCTGCGGACACTTGAAGGTCTGGTAGAAAGAGCAAAAAACCTCCACTGCGGTCAAAACCTTAAACGAATTATTGTACCGTCATCATATGCTGTTTAGTTTTGAAAATAAATAAATAAACATGACAGTAGCTGACCGTAATTCTAACTTGACCACTCGACTCTCACAATAAGTCGGATTTGGGTGTTACTGCAGTTTCCTTTAACAGAAACACATGGGCGAGACACTTTTCGGGAGATGAGACATTTGTCCCACTACGTCCCTAACTTTCGGGTCCCTCAAAAGTCTTAAAACAATCTTAAAGTTTAACTTACTCGACCGTAAATCTTAAAAAAACAAATCTTCGTACACTCGCGCTTTTATTGTTGCCATAATGCTATTACAACGTTTTCGATAACTTTGCCGTTTCTGACACAAAAAAAGCGTTTCTGAAAAGGAAAAAAAAGCGGTGCATTCGAAACGACGCTTGAAAATGACTATTACGAATACGACACACATATATATACATACGTACACGATATTTGCCGATAAAAGAAACGAGTACGAGAGAGAGAGGAAACAAAAAAGTTTGACTAGGTTTACAATGTCGCAACATTTACCTGCTTACGTTATGTCTTCATCCGCGAGGAAAACCACACAAATTCTTTTAAAAAAATGAAAAAAAACCCACGTTACTCGCACGCATTGCGGCAACCCCAAACCCCTTTACCGGCTAATGCAATAATTTTGCTCCGCTTTACTCGTTAATCGTAAAAATATACTCGAGCGAGTACTCCGCATTGCCGGAAAGAGCCTTAGGACCGCCTTATCGGACTCCGCAGGACTCCTTTGAGATCAACCCTTATGTGACATCCAGATTTTTTGGCATCCGGCAGCTGCATTTCGATGCTTTAACTAGGATACGGTGACCGATTATTCTAAGAACGACGATGCGCGACGACTGTTTATGACGACCTTAAAAGAGGTTTCGAACCCCCGCAAAAACTTCTAGAAAGTAAGTTCGGTAAAACATAATCGTCGGCACCCGCAACGCTAAAAGAACGAACCCGTACAGAAATCAAAACACAATTTGTTAAGAAAGTCCGGAGGTTTAAAATTTCTTTAGCATCAACTTTTTCAGTAGGTGGCGTTTAGTTTGTAGCTTTATAACCGAAACTTACTTTCAAAACTTGGCCTTTCAATGGAGCTTATAATAATTTCCCCGTGACACGTTGTGACTACGATGAATGCCGACTGTCCGATCTCACGTCCTTCGGGATAATTTCCGTGGCCGCAATCTTTAAAAAAGATTCATCGCTAGTTCGACGAGTAAAGTTACCGCGCGTTAAAACTTCCTCCGGCCACATCCGGCGGGCGACGCGAGTTGAGAGGATGCTTCCCCGGTCTTTCGAGTGACTACTTCGATAACGAAAATCCAAAAAAACAAGGAAAATGTTTCCATCGGCGGGACGCGAGCGCGTCTTACGGGAACCAGCCCGTCGAATCCTCCCGAAGAACGTATCTCGAGCCTTCCTTCTTCGAGAACCGCGAGTTTTTCTGAATCTCGCTTGGGACGATCCACCGTTGCACCAAACTGACGAACAAAAAGTGGGGTAGCCATCGTGCCAACTTGAGTATGGACAAAAAAGTGCTTGGCACAAACGCAACATTTAAAATAAAAATAATAAGCGAAAACGAACTCGGGGGGTGGAAAAACGCCTCGTTTGCCCAATAGGGGGCAGCCGAGACGTTGTTTTTTCTACACTTTCGCTTCACACGAATGCGAAAACTTCCAGCACTTTGATCTCAAAGTCCTGCAGGCAGCAGAGAGGCGGGTTTTGGAACGTATCGCAAGGTGCCGTTCCCCCGTACCGGATGTATCCGTCGATCCATATGGCTTGTCCGGAGCTAAAGTAAAAAAAAGAAAAGGTGATTAAAACGTGGCTCGGCACGCAGGTTTGCCGAGTCGAATCGAGACGCTCACCCTCCTCCGATGGTAATCATGTGGTTATCCCCAGCCATGAAAAGCTCGGCCGAGTGCTTCAACGGCCCCGATTCTCCTTTGTCGTGCTTCAGTCCCACCCACGGATATTTTTTCATTTCGGGAATGATAGTGAATATGAAGGTTTCGCCCGTTCCGAAATACCTCTGTCTGTTTCCCGTGTCGCTCTTCGTGTTGCGTTCGGCCCACTTGGACGAACAGTACGCGCCGAATACCTAAAGCGAGCGACGAGACATTCACGTAAGTTTTACGAATGCGTAAACCGAAATTAAGCGGAACCTCGGCGCAGTTACCGATAACTGCGTGCGGCATCGAAAGCCGGAATTAAGCTAGCGTTTCGAACGAACCTCGTTGGTGGTGGTCTTGATGACGATGAGACTTTGCTCGTGGTCCTGGACACGGGTGTAAAAGGTCATTAGGCTGCATCCGTGCTCTTCCGTGGTGTACACCAGTTCCGGCTGATACATGGTGATGCGGGTGGGCAGCCAGGTCCACAGGTTCAGCAGCTACGAGGGGGGGAAAAAACGTACGGCTGCCGTCAATAGAAATACGAATCGAACTTGGACCGTGCGGAAACGATAAAAAATAAACGACATCGAAACTCGTAATCTGGGTTCACGGCAAAACAACTACAAACTTAAAACGGTGAATCGACAGAAGTCCATGCGAGGAGAAACCAAAAATGAAAACAGGTTGACGAAAGTGCTCTTCGAAAAACAATGCCCGAGCGAAACTTACTTGATCCGAGGTTAGGGTGTTATTTTTGAAGTTCCTTATCGGAGGAAGAAGGACTCCCATCGACCAACGCCGCTAACACGTACACACAACGTAACAAACCGATAAGTTGCGATATCAAACAAACACAAAACTCTTTTACGACGGACACTTTCTCCGGATTAATTGCGAGTCCCTCGAAACGAATTAATTTGGACAACGTAATCCGAGACAAAAGTGGCATACAACGAGATTCGCGGAAGAAGGGGTTAGGTTTCCAGGCTTTGGGCATAATTTTGTTACGTTCAAATTTACGACTAGATTTACCTCTTTGACGCCGATCGTATGCGACTGGGAGTGTATGTTTATCTGCGACTGAGAAGTGGGTAAAATCCCTTCGGACGAGAAGGACCTCGTGATGGGCGTTGGCGCGCACACGATGCTCTTGCTCTTCAATCCCATTTCGTTCCTCATAAAAGTGGCGTCGATGCTTTTCTGGCTGAAACCTCGGATGCCGAACGCGACCTGCGTTCAAAAGGACAGCAACGATTTGAAATAAACCTCGGCGACGCACAAACCGAAAAAAGGTGGGGGGAAAAACGAAGACGAAAAGCTCACCTTCATGAGCCGACTGGGGGAGACTGGAATTTCGTGGCAAAATTTAGCGATGCCGGACTGTAGGCTGGAATTGCGGGCTTCCTGAGCGAAAGGCGAATCGTCTTTTGCTGAAAGATAAAAAACCCGCATCTTGAATATATTTCGGTTAAACGTTGCTTCCGTTTTACGAAATGTCAACCGAGTAGGTTGAACGACGGTCCGACCCTGTCGACTCTTACCGGAATATTTTGCGAAAAGCATTATAATTGCAATCGCCACTCTGTACAGGACCTTCTTGCCTTCGTATAAATAGCAATCGATAACACGAACCTGGAAATAAATAAAAAATAAGTTGCAAACTTATTTAAAGTAAGAAAGTTTTTCTACGAGCGAGTAAACGCCAAAATCCCAAAACCGTCTTAATTACCATGTGTGCGAAAGGAAGATGCTGGAAAATCCACCAGTACCAGTGCGAGAAGGTGCGTTCCAACAGGTCGGCGTTCTTCGCCAACTTTCCGATGTGGGCAAAAGCCGTTTTCTGAAATGGGCACAAGTTCGAGATTTCAATGACCGAGAAATTTAACGACATTCACGGTTTGGAAGTCAGCGGTGATCCGAGCATAAAGTCGTGTCACGATCGGCTTAACTTTATGTCGGCTTATTAAGCTATAAAAATCTATAAAAACCATCGACTTCCCCCGCTTTTAATTATATTAGTAAGCCATTGTTTCGCTCGCACGGCAGAAAACAATGCAAAAACCTCCGCTTTTATTACGGGCATTGCGGACGATTAAAAAAGCACCCCTCGTGTGTTTACCGCGTGTTTCTTGGTTAATGTGAAAACGGTTCTCCAAGCTGCCTCGTATCCCAATTTGGTCTGATGGAGGAACTTCCCCTGCCGACTTCCCACCAAAACGTATAAGCAATTATAAGTATCTTCCTCTGGAAACGAAAAAGGTGGGGATTAATCAGTTATCGGCAATCAAAAATACAACGCGAGGTTCCTAAAAGATTTCTTTGAAACAAGACATACTCCTTAAACCGGATTCGAATAAATTACCAACCGCTCATGTAGTGCAGAAAAATGCTGGAGAGTCCGTAAAGTCCCGGACAATACGTAATGTCCGGATGAGTGTAACCCAGAGCCGAGATGACCCTGCGCGTGGCCAGAGATCCCTTCTCGGACAGAGAGTAAGTCAGCAAGACAGACGGATCCGCGAAAGACGGAATGGCCATACATTCGTCCGAACGCTCTGATGGAAAAGAAAAGGAAAATTAGCGGAGATATCGGACACAACGGCAAAAAGCGAAGGCTTCTACGGTCCCAACTACGCTTCTACGGAAGCTGCGCAAATCGCCTCGTCCTGTCCCAAACCCGCTAAACCAAACCTGAGCTTTCAAATAACGGCTCACAATAATAATCAGACTTAAGATATTCGAGAAAAAGCCCGTAGCAACGGGGACTATGATAAACGAAATTTCAAACCGCACGAAAGGTGGACGAGGACGTTTAATACGAGAGGCCTGCAAAAAAATAAACTTAAAAACCTTGAAAATCGAGACATACAGTACCTACTCCCATTAGATCAAGAGATCAAACTCGTTAACTCGTGTTCGGAAAGCGGGATTGTAAAACTCAGTTTAGACGAAAATGTTGTAGAAAAATGTAAAAATATCTTAAGCGCTTTAACGGTTTCCGATCGCAATAATGAAGAGCTCCTTCGCAAACTTTTTAACTTTCCGAAGCAATTTTGTCCTAAGAAATCAAACTGACCTCACAATGAGAAACTCGTGCATTACAAAAGTTTTGTAATAAACTTCATTTTCATGTTATAATTATTTCTGGAATTAGATTAGCAGAACTACGGGTGTTCAAATACTTTTTTGGATCAAAAGATGAGCCACATTTCAATCTCTAAACTTCTTCATCCCACGATAAAGTCCATTTCAAAAAAAGAGTTTAAAATTTCAATTTTTTTGTGTCCAGACAAGATGACCCAGGCAGATATCAGCCATAAATTTTAATAATTTAGCTGGTTTTTTTAAAAGTTTTTTTTTAGAGCGATTAAGAAGATGAAAACCGGCTTTTTAGTTTTTGAAGTGGCCTTGGATGTACAAAATAAGGTTTTGAATTCGGACCCCCTAAAAAAGCCCCTAAGGACGTGACATTTGTCTCCCCCTCTTAAGACTCAACAATTGTGTTATGATTCTCACATTTGCATAAGTTTACAGGACCAATTAGTCATAAAAATGTCTGAAATAGCCAGAGTGAAAGTCGCTAAACTAGTCCCAAATAATTTGAGGTGAGGCAATCATCAGAATAAAAAAAAGGAGTAAATACTCGAGTGTTTATTCACAATGCACTCGAATGTCCTCCTAAAACGTAATTACAGTAATCCTAAACAGGAATGAAATCCAACAGTTGATTTTAATAACCTCCGGAGCAAATGTTACTGACCATGAAACAAAAAAAAAACCACCTTTCATTGAATATATACATCCCACAAACAAAATATCAATGACACCATCCAGTAGATAAAAAAAACTGGAGAGAAAACAAAAGTGAAAAAATAATTAAATATTGGATTACATTTGAAATGAATTTTTGATGAGGAAGAGGGGCTGAACAGGGTTCCCAAAGTTATAAGAATGAAATTCTCACACTTTCTAGGCTTAGTGAAGATTTGGACGAGAAGCGGTCAAAAAGTCTCGCATATTCGTTTATTATTTAAAAACCAGATGTCGTACAAAAAAAACTTAAATAGCCATTTTAAAGAGCGGTAGATTTGCTATTTTTGAATGTAGGACCCGAGTTTGTGGACACATTTATCCCAACGTTCGATGAGATTGTTTCAACCCCTCTCGTAAAATGCGTTATGTCGGCTTTGCAGATATTGCCGAACCGCGAGTTTCGCAACATCGTCAGTTTTGAATTTTTGACCACTCGAATGTTCCTTTAGTGGACCTAAGAGATGGAAGTCACTCGGTGAAGGGTTTTTGGGCAGTATGGCGGATGTTTCGATGATTCCCCACCCAAGCATGTTGATCTTGTGTGTTGAATGGGCATAGGCAGAATGGAGACTTCTCTTTTTGTCACAGTTTCGGGTCCTTTCTTAAAGTTTAAACACAATCTCTGTGCCGTACTTCGTGAAACACATTTGTCACCGTAAACTCCTAACATTTCACTAGAAATTTCACTCGGTTTCATGCCTTTCAACACTGAAAAACGAATAACTCTTCGTTGTTCCTCTCGCGCGAACGCTTTCGAGTGAGGCGCCATTTTGTTTCTGATAATTTGTTCGAAATTCTACATGAATTTTGGCGACATGAAATGACCTAAACCCAAATTTCCTGCTCTTTAAAATGGCTATTTCAGTTTTTTTGTACGGCATCTGTTTTTCGAATACTAAACGAATATGCGAGACTTTTTGACCGCCCTTGACTCTTCCACGACTCGCTGAAATTCCCTGACATTCCAAGTTGTTGGAAACCCGGTGAAACAAGAAACCGCAGATGAGCAATTTCACACATTTCTGTGATTTTTCTCAACAGTTAAAAAGAGTTGTATTTTCTTTCCATAGGGGGTATTGACTTGAGGATCTTAGCAATTGTTAAGGAAGGGGGTGGGGGATGAGTAGTGTCTTCTTTTGAAAGGACAATACCAGGAATTGGAGGAACCAAAGGGTGAAAAGACAAATAATAACAGAGTGGAAGTAGGATGATGAGTTGGATATAAGAGGAAGGTCAATGAAACCTCATTCAACCCCTTAGTCACTGCAATTAGCATCCCTTAGACACGAGGAAAAACAACAAAAGAAGAAAAAGAGGGAAAAGTTGGAAGGAAAAAGTGAAAAAAACGACAAAAAAAGTTTGAAAAAACATCACGCGGCATTAGGAGTGAAACAGACCGTCAAAACAAGTGGCATATTAAAGAGTTCAAGAAACTTTCAAAATCAGACGGTGCATTACGGATAGGTTTCTTGGACCACGGCAGATGCCCCCAAGTAACCCCGGTAGAAGTGACCGCTGTATATTAGGACCGAATATTATGCATAAACCCTTTTAACGGGAACGGGGACCGGTTAAGAGCCGTTTGTTGAAATGTGGGACCTAGCGTCTGGCGGTGGGGCCGACGTAACATAGAATCGTTGCGTATGTTCAGAGTCCTTCTTCGGGGCCATATAGATAGCCCTAAAGAGGCGATCATTCCCTTAGGTCTTGTAATGTGTCCTTTCTTCCAGCTGTCCAATTCTCCATCTTATACATTGAAGGCATTGGCGTGCTTTCGAAGTAGGTCCCTTTAAACCACGCGGTTCCCAGTTCTCATTCATTTCCTTTTAGGTATTCATAGTACTCCCTGGTAGGCATGGGCTTATCAATAAGGTCTAAGTCCCCTCTTTATCTCTTTCCCCCATCTCTCATTGTATGAATTCGTTAGCTGTGTAGGATTTGGCGCCTCAGGGGAGCTTTTCTTCTCATTGTTCCAACTTCCGTCCAGAGATGGTGATGTCAGCGAGGGTCCTAGGACAGCACTCTTGGCCACTGTAACAGATCACTTTTGTGCATTTCAGATGCACTTCTGCCCCTTCCTCTTCTGACCATTCCAGAGATGGCGCTGCGATCGAGGGTCCCGGATCGGGCTTCGCGTGCCCTAAACTTAATTCCAGAGTTGGTCGCCCTCTTCTACTACGAAATCTAACCTCGCCACTATTTTTTAATCGCACATGCCAAAACGATGTCACGGATGTCGCCTTTTTTTTGTTATTCATTATTTCATAACCGCTGTTTTTTTATTATTTTCGAATGCATGGTTTCAATTTCAAGGTCGGGGTTAGTGCCACGAAAACAACAACTTACTCAATTTGCTTTTCTTAATTTCAGTCAAATGTCTTAAGTAACCGACTGGGACCTTCAGTTCGGATAACATTCAAACTTTCGCCATTTTGGATTGTTGTCCAGTCGACTTCATGGGCAAAGAGTTAACAAAAACAATAGGTGAAAATGGTTTTATAATTTATGTTGTTTAGTAATTAAGCAGCCGTGAGTGGCACTGAGTGGCACACGGTCAAACTCCGCATTTCCGTGTGAGGGGAGGGGGAGGCCACCCCCCCCCCCACAATTCCACCCAGAGCTGCCCCAGGCAAGGGTCCGGCTGAGTCGCCGGTGGTGGGCAGTGTGTACACAACAATGGTTCTGGGGATTTATGAATCACAAACTGAAGCAAACTTGAACAAAAAATTGTAGTTTTCAAAGAAATTGAGATTTATCTAAGTCAGGGCATAAATTTACCGTTTTTGAATGAACCCACGAAAGTTTTTGACTAAAGCTGGGAAAGTTTTGACTAAGACCAGGAAAGTTTTTAACTAAGACCGAGAAGTTTTTGACTAAAGCCAGGAAAAAATTTTTGACCAGGATTTAGGTATTTGCCTAAAGCCGGGAAAGTTTTTGACTTAAGCCGGGAAAGTTTGACTAAGACCGAGAAGTTTTTGACTAACACCAGACAAGTTTTGATAAGGACTAGGAAAGTTTTTGATTAAAGCCGGGAAAGATTTTCATTAAAAACTTTCCTGTTTTTAAAAAAAGACGAGGATGTTGTATTTTTCACAAAAAAGAGGAAAGTTGTTAATCAAAAGAGGAAAAGACCAACTGAAAAACCAAAAGACAGAATGATTAAACACGTTGTCTAAAAATATTAAATTTGAAGTCAGAAACACGAAATAGTTAACATATTTGACTATATCTAGAAACTTTGCGATAAAAAAACCCAAACATAAATACGTGCTTGAAACTTATAAACAGGAAGTAGTTAGCTGAAATAGAAAACGTTCGTAATTCTAATTGCGTGATAATTAGGGAACATCGCAATTAGCGCAATTAAACATTTTTCACATCGACGTGATGAGAGAAAACCTTTTTGAGAAATTAAAGGTCAAGACCCTTTGAAAATAACATTTCATTCATTTTTCAAATATATTTGGGGCAAAAAACGGGTGAAAGCACGCAGACGTCTTAACGAATCTTCTATGTCTTGTATTTTGTATAAATATTCCAGGCGTGGAGACAATCGCTCTTAGGTTAGGTTAGGTTTTCCCCCCTAATGTTTGCTCCCTTCTCCCCTTTAGGGGACTTGGAAGAAGCAGAGTGCCACTGTCTTTGGAAACTTCTACTTGGAAAAAGCGGAAGTGCCACTGTCCTGGGAAACCTCTATTTGGAAAAAGGGGAGCGCGCCTCCAATGAATGCAGTGAGGACGCCTGAACCTAACCTATTTTTGCACTTTTGTTGGGGAACCATTTGGGGAAAAAAGCAGGGAAAAGCAAGGGGTTAAATTGGGAGGAGGAGGAGTAAATACGTCATGCGCACACACACACAGTTTAACAAAATTAAAAAAATGCAGATGCAGGAATAAAAACGAGCTGTTAATAACGAAAATATTAAATTAATAAAACATGCCTTGAATTTGGTCAATCAAACACTGGCCCAGGGTGTGACTTCCAACAATAGACATGAGAACCCGCGTTCGCCCTGATCGAAAATAAAAACACGAACCAAAATATATAAAAATAAAATTAAGAAAGGACATGCGACGACACGATTAAGAAATATTGCATGCGATGCCGAGGAATTGGGGTAAAAAAGCTTAGGGGCCGTTAGCTGAATATTCTGATAAATAATTAAACAAATTACATTCTACAAATCATTGATCACTGGTCACTCGACATCAAGAACCACTGGTCCTTAAACACAAAACATCGATCACTAATCAGAAATCGCTGACCACGACGGCAGATCACCGTCAACTAACCGCTACCGACCGATGATCGCCGGACATTGGCCACACGCGCTAACCGCCGGAATATAACCGCAGAACAAGGATTTGATGTACTCACCGAGGAGTTGGTCCACCGTCTCCTGATAGAAGTTCTTGCCCGTTGCAGGGGCCGGTGCCGCAACAGCCGTTGCCTCCGAGCCGTTGTGGTGTTCGCAAAGATGCCGCCACAGGTGGATCCTGATGGAGTGATCCGGTGGCCAATCGTTCTCCCGGATGAAGTTCTTGACCTGCGAGGGAAACAACTGCAGAATGGCATCACGAACGGCGAGACGTCCTTTGTCCTGTACGAAAATAAGCAGGGGAAGAACGAGGGGAAATGTCCCCCGTGTTGCAATTTTACCGCAGCAAAAACTCACTTTCTTACTACAGACTAAAGACTAATTACTAGTTACGTGCCGAAGAGCAACGGCAGCGGCAGCGGAAGAAGATGAAGAACAAGAAGCGGAAGAAGATGCAGTGGAGACAAAAGTGTCTCTTTGGCCCTGAAGAGAAGAATTCATCGAGCTCATGCAACATCAAGGACCAATAGGCACCTTGCAATGATGTCATCTTTGTTTAAGTCTCTGGAGGAATCTTGCAGTTGGTTGGGTGAGGTTAAAGAGGGCCCAAAGGCAA
>JAQGAE010003581.1:0-14377 GCA_034696685.1 Julus scandinavius | reverse complement strand
ACAATTAAAACCAATAAAGTGTCCAAATAACAATAGAAACCAATAGAAATCTCTATTGGTTTCTATTGTTTTTTTCAACAGGGATATAGTGCCGATTTGCCGACTAATTTTCCCATCTCGCCGACGCATTGTCTCGATGAATAATTTGGTTAGGTTAGGGCAGGTTTGGCTTAAACTATAGGTTCAAATAACAGTATAATAAATTATCGTAAAATTATTCTATAATGGAGTTTAATGGGAGTCGGCGATGTGGGTCTAAACAGTCTTTTATAATAACGTCATCTGGAAATTTTCTACCTGTATTAACTGTCGTCTTTATCGCAAATGTTTGGATAATCATGCTTCCTCTTTACTAATTCTTCGCATGGGAAGGGTACTCATTCCCTAATGTGTCAATGGTCGTGGGCGTCGTTAAGTTGGCGTAAATAAACAAGTAAAGCGCCCTGGGGCCCTTTTCGGGATTAATCTCTTCTTTTATTGTCATTATAGTCATGCGCACGCAAACTTCCATATCCCATAATAGGGTGTCTTTTACATATCCGTCTCTTCCTAAAAGGAAACTATTTGCGTTTCTGCCGTTCATCCCGATGGAACTGCTTTTAAAGATGGTCGCCTTAAGCGAGGAGATATTTTGTTGGCAGTAAGTAAATAATTCTCGTGTCAATAGTCAAAAAATTTCCATTGGAGTTATTAGAGCGCGTGTCACGCTCTTTTTTTAAGGTCAACGATCGATCGTTACGGGACGTGACGTCATCAGAGGCCCTAGTGGTGTTGCGTGAAGCCTGTTCGCCCGTCCGATTGGTTGTCCTAAGAGAAAACCCACTTTTGATGTTTACCACATCCGATGGTAAGAAAAGCGGGATGACGTGCTTTAAGTCCCAAGTGCAATCCGAAGTTGCCATTTTCTAGGGAAAATCCCCCGCAGTAGTTTTCCACCAACATTTTAATCAAATATTAATTAAGTGTAATTAAATATATCAATTATATGCATGCGCATTTCCAGACATAAATGTTTTTTTGGAGAATTTGCACGTAAACTGTTTTACTTCCATTGATTGGATCACGGTTTATGAATCTTGAATACGGTTTTGAATTTCAGAACCTACTAAATACGTGACTGTCGAATTGAGAAAAGCTGCCGTTACGGATCGACTTGGCATGAGCATAATGCACGGAGAGTAAGAAATAACGAAAATTTCATACGTGATCTGAACAATTATAAAATACCTGTTCACAACCTCTTGATATTCGCAAAGATGTTCAAAAAATTATGAACAAAGTAGTCGATTTAGTTATTCTATTTCCGAATAAACTTCATTTCCTGCCGAAAAAAAGAGACAGAAATGTAGTTCAAAAATTCCCCGCTGGACAGCTTTTAAAATGGAGTATGTATGTAATAAAGTCGATTTGGCATTATAAAATGGTTTTTTTTTCAGTTCTGAAAAACTTGACGAACAAATTCATATTTACACGTACAGACAAATAAAATTTCATTCTTTATCAAGATAATGGCATTTCACAACTTCTTGAGATTCGCAAAAATGTTTAGCAAAATGGAAAAATGTACTCGATTTAGATATTCTATTTCCGAATAAACTTCATATCCTGCCAAAAAAAGGAAAGAAATGTAGTTCAAAAATTCCCCGCTGGACAGTTTTTAAAATGGAGTATGTATGTACTAAAGATGATTTACCATTTAAAATGTTTTTTGTCAGTTCTGAAAAACTTCATAAAAGATGCATATTTACACTTACAGACAAATAAAATACACTTTTAGAAAATTATTTATTTGCTGTTTATTAATTATTTTTTATATTTTTTATTACGTGATTCTCAGTGAAAAACACATCTCATATTACAAAACTCATATAATTTGTATTTGTTAAATTATTAATTTGTTCACAAAACAAGTGAAAACTTACAAAATGGTATTTTTGAAATGGCGGAAACATACATGTATTATAGTTATTATTCTAAATTTACGTATTAAAGTTGTTTCACTATGTTTTTTGGATCGAATGCGTTTCCAAAATAGGATTAGATTAAATGGGTTTCTGGTCAATGGGATTTCTAATAAACAAATAAGTAAAATTAAGCTCTAATAAAAGTAGTATGTACTAGTTAAATTCAATATTTTTAAGTTTTACAATTTTGGTTTTCTGTCTCATTTTTCCAGCAGATATGGACAAGGAGTGTTCGTCACCTGGGTGGTAAGTAATATTTTAAAGATTATCCCATTCAAAAAGCGTTCTATTTGCTGGATTTTACCTTATTTTTCTGTGTTAATTACAGCGTCCTGGGAGTATTGCTGCAAGACAAGGACGAATTCTTCAAGGCGACAGAATTTTGGAAATTAACGGTCAAAACGTAAGGGAAAGCTCCCAACGAGAACTGGCGTCGACTATACAGGTCAGAAAACTTGGAAATACTTTATACGGTATCATTTTTTTTTTTTTTTTTTGCAATTTTTTTTTTTTTTTTACAGAATTTGGATGGCGCCATTGTGATTCTCTTGGGAAGGGTTCCCACACTGACCCATTCAATACAAGAGTGGACAAGGATGAAAGTCGGATCACCTGGTCGCATACGGACGAGTACGTGGTCATTCACAGCTAAGGAAAAACTTCAGTCACAACGGCCAAGGTAGAGTAACAGCATTTCTTTTTCCTAATGTATAGGAGGAGATCCAGAAATGTTTCGAATATTTGGAGTCCTTCCAAGAAAAATGGAATCTTCTTGTATCAGCCCCAGTGAACATTCGTTACCATTTAAATTTCGTTATTTCCGTTTCATCAGCCTTCCCGTGTCTACTGGTAAGGAGAACCACGAGCTTTTGGTTCCCGTTCCAATACCATTTCCGATCCCGCCACTACATCCCCGTCCCGGATCATCCAAACGTTTCGGCAGTCTGTCCTCCGATTCTGGAAGTCCCCATCGTAGCGGTATCGTCCATTCGATGAGAAGGGCATTGGGTCCAGAGGGAGCGAACCTGCCCCTGGTGCTACCGCTCAAAATTGACGAGGAACTGTTGTGCACGGAACTGAGGAGCCCACTCAGGGAAAAACGAGTAATTAACTGTCCAAAGATAGAAGTGACCAATTGTTGATTTTACAACAACTTTCAAGTACATAAAATATCTTAACGTGTAAGTGAGCTAGTCATCGTATATACTTGTTTGAATTAACAGGGGTTGTCCATATATATAAAATATGCAATATATACAGTATATTATACATGTGCACCACTCTAATAGCGTTCACATAACCACTAGGGGGCAACCCTTTGTCCACCCTGCTCTAATCAATTATCTAAAGCAGTGTTTTTCAAACTTTTTCAACTCATGACACACAAAATGGCGCTTAAAATTCTCGTGGCCCACGAAATGGTTTTTAAGCTGAGTTTTATTTAATTTCTTCAATGAAATAAAGAGAAATTACGCTTGTAATAAAATAAATATGCTCTCGGATTAGCATATTCATCACTATTATTGTAAAGCACATCGATTTAAAAACACTGATCTAAAGTTTCTAAACATGTGTCTAAAAAACAGACATATTTGTGGCATCATATGTATATGGATAACTCCTGTTTGAGCTATAGTTTTCTAGTAAAAGGTGGTTCAATTATCCCATTTTTGTATATTTCTAGGTAATTAGTGGTATGCCAATTTAAGGTGAAGTTGGTGGTGATCTTTTAAGCAAAATTTTCTGAAGATTTTCTGTCTATAATTGACAGGATGGAAAAAATCCGTCCGCATCCATTCATATATGACATATACAATATATACATTATATACGCGTACTTGAAGCATTACAATTTGGTCCACTGTATTCGCGATAAACCTTGCTAGGTATTCTCCCTGTCCTATAGTATGCCCTGCCTATGCCTGAGTAGTAACACGCTTTTGCATGGCCTTAATGAAAAGTAATATAAGTATGTGATCGAGTTAGTCAATCATTTAATTCGGGATTAGGACTGTATGCATCCGAAACGCATTGAGTACATGTAGATTCAATATCTGGGTGGGACTGAAATAGTCCAAGAATGCACTATTGAAAAAAAAAAAACACCAAAAAGTCAGGTCACGGTTTATACAAATCTTATTTTCCCCTTTATCCGTGTGGGTCAATTAAAGCCTTAATCCGGTTCAGCATAACATCCTGGTAACGTTTTGAGTCTTTAGCCAGGGGTGCCCACATTGGGGGGTCATGACAAAAAACTACGTCATCGAATTCTATAGATTTGGGAGGCCTCAGCTATAGGCTAATCCCACACTGCAGTGAATTTAGTGCATATGCTAAAACATTCCATTGCTGGTGGTCTTTATGAAGTCCATACGCCACCAGGGGGTGCGATACCGAAATAAGGCTAATAGGAGAGTACATATGTGACCAAAGATGTGAAAGCAGAGGAACTAGAATTGTTTAAATTGTTAAGTATAGGTTTAAGCGGTGTGCTTATTAAATACAACTAGCCTTAAATGAACAATTAGGATCCAATTAAAGAGGTAAATCTTAGTTTTATTAGCTTGGCCCTTTGTCTTATTGTTGAAATTAACAGCGGCTGCAGTGGTGTGATATTTCTTATTCAATAGCCTTTTATATAACGCGTTGAATTCATTGTTTCCTAAAAGCCTCCAGCTTTTCGTACACAATAGTTGTTTCAGGTCGTTGACCCATGCATGTAGATATGTTGCACACACTCGCCATTGAATACAGCACAAGGCGAAGATAATTAGTTTAGAATTACCCTAAGGTTAGTGCAATCGACGATGAGTATTCAACTATTTTAATTAGAGCCGAGACGTATAGAGTGCTTTGTATATTTAAAAAATGTAAGACCTAATGCATTTATGTAATACTTCATGCTTAGGGAGGAAAACTGTAATGTTTTTAAGCTGCTTAAAAATACTTATTTTTAAGTGCTTTTTTTAGAAAAAAATAAATAATAATAATCCGCCATAGAATAGTGGCTTATTCTATATTATATATTAGTGTTGATATGGTTTATTTTGAGGACAAAACATGTCTGCACGTGCTATCCGCCAGGTGGGGGCACTTCAATGTTCGCCTATTGAAAACGTCCATTCGCTACTTTATTTTTAATCCATGCTTTTAAAGTTGTATAGAAATTGCCACACCTGGTGGCAAAAATGTGCACTCCCTATCACGATGCCTTTGTCTGATTTGCAGCATTATAATAATAATAAAAATACAGTATCATTACTACATCCGCCAAGTACTTGTAAAATGTGCTTGCTCATAACTCTACTAAGAAATTCGCAACAATATGCAAACTTGTGATCATTGGAATACTGGTTTTAACAGCAGACATCTTATTTTCGAATTGAATTCCATCAAATCTCGATTGAAGCTTTTGACATTTCGAGCAATTCCACAACCAATCATGAATAAAAACAACAGGTTTTGACATTGAAGTATAGTAGGCGGTGCCGATGTTCTCGTTATTAATCTTTTAAAAAACCTCAAAAGTACATCAGTGTTGACCGTTGCGCCAAATTCCTGTAAAGTTTAACCATGTGATCGAACAACTTTAAAAATTTCTTAAAAATATTTGTGTGCCAACGGTTTTGACTCATCTTGCCAAAACCCATTTCGCCGACTTCCATTAATATCACATTATACAATAATTTTACGATAATATATTATGATGTGATGGTAATTTATTATAATAGTTTCATCATAATTGTATTATAATGTTATTTGAACCCAATTTTTACCTAACCTGCTCTAACCAATGCAGTGTGTCGGCGAAATGACATACGTCGGCAAAGTGGGACGTTACCATGGCAACACTAACTAATTGTTCAATTTGAGTTTAGTGATTGCATATGCTAGAAACATTGTAATAGGACGTTGACATAAATCATAAATTTTTCTACATTTTATAACTCTTCTAATGGTGGCACGTATAGGTATTTAACATAATTGCCACTGTGATTTTAGTTGTGGTATTTTTTTGGACCAGTTTAAAGGCGTTTAGATAGCATTGTAGCATGAGCTCGAGATCTATGAATTCTGTACATAGGAATAGAGACGAGATGATAATTGCGTATTTTCCAGTTGAAAATGTGAAATGTAATGTTGCTCAGTAGTTCACCAGGTTTCTAGGTGACCAGGTTATATTTATGCATCGAGTATATGCTGGAGACGTGCAGGAGATTGAGTTTTCCTTTCTAGTTTCTTCCTTTATCTTCAATTGAATTAGACTGGATTTTCGAAACTGGTTTGAAGGCAAACATAAATAAACATATTTGTCGTAGGACAATTTGGCACCGTAGTTCGCCTATTTACTCCTCCGAGCAAGTATAGGCATCCTCCTCCTTCAAATTTCGAGAGTTTCTAGGGGTTGTTACACCTCCCAACAGGGCAATTTGAAGACTTTCCATTGGTTCTTCTTGTTCTGTCGTGAAATCTGAAGCAGTAGATTTTGTGGTAAACCAGTAAGCCACCCAATTTAACTATTCCTAATGCATTATTGCGAGGAGAAGACGCCCTGGAAGTGTTGTTTTAAGGAATTGCTATGCCTATTATGGATACTTTTTAGTGATGTTTGAGGAACACGTGCAATGCTCGTTTCCTTGTTATGTTCCTTGCTGATGTAAACCTTTATCACTACCATATCGAGAGTATGTGGTCAGTATTGAAACCCCCTCCTGTTTTCTTCCTGGTCAGCATAGGACTGCTCATTGTTGGCACCATTTTAATTTCTGCGGAAGGGGGAATTCTCCAGGGGGAATCTGATGGACAGGAATCAAGATTGGATAACGATGGGGATGAAGAATTGGCCTCCAGTGATCGTTTCGAGTGGAAATGGCCTGAGGACATTACCCCCATCCCCACACTTAATGCTAGTAAAAGTCCAGTGGTCAATCAGACTGACAGTAGCACTACAACCACCAGAAGCAGCAGTACTAGAGGGACAACTCCATTCCCGACTTCTAAATCAACATCGTCAATCACGTTATCTGATCTTGATCACGGTGAAGAGGATGTATACGATGCTGAAGTGACCGATCGAGCTCCTGGAATGAACCGGAGGACATTTGACGAATTGGATATCAATGTTGGAAGGAACAAGGAATCGTGGATCAATCGGATTAAAAACCTCTTTAAATCAAATTCAAGAACTAGTGCTCTTGGACATGCCATGCAAGGAGGAGCCCAGTTCAGAGAAAAATATGGGTAAGATGGCTTACATAATTCATCACAAATGTGTTTTTTAGTAAAACATCTTATTACTAGTCAGATAACTCCAGATGAGGAGTATCTGATGAGCAGCACAATTGAAATTAGCATTTCGTATAAAATGCCAGCTAATGATTATAAAATAACTGCTGAAAATTATATTGTACAAATACAACAGTTTCAAATAAGGTCGTTTGTGAAGTTGATAAGTTAGCTTCATGGCTGACAATATCCGAAATATTTAGGACATTTTCAATGACAAAATAAATTGGTTATTTTTTTAAGATAAATATTTCCTCAGAATGTAATTTATGAATATCATTATGTCGATTTGCACCATACGGTATAATTTGCTTTATGAAACTCTAAATTGGAATTTCTGCAATTATGCCAAACATTTTGAGTAGTGTCAAGGATTACAATATACTATGGGGTTATTAATTCCGTTTATAACTGAGGGAGTGCACTTGACAAATATACATTATTGAACAAATTCCTAAAGCAGTTTAATATTTGTGTGATCTTATCAAAATTTGTCAGACTTCAATTCCAGTAAAAATGTTAACTGAAATACTTTGCCAAATTAAAAGTTTGTTAAATCAAAAACCTAATTCAAAACTGAAAGAGTGCACCTGACAAATATACATTATTGAACAAATTCCTAAAGCAGTTTAATATTTGTGTGCTCTTATCAAAATTTGTCAGACTTCAATTCCAGTAAAAATGTTAACTGAAATACTTTGCCAAATTAAAAGTTTGTTAAATCGAAAACCTAATTCAAAACTTTGTCAAGTCAATGCACTCTATTTCATTTTTTGAGTGTGATTAAAAATTCAATACAGGTGTCGATTTTATTGAATATGTATGTAATGTAAATACTCGACATTCTGAGAAACCTCTTGGCATACTTGTGAAAAATAGCGGAAGGAAGATTTCAGCTAAACGACAGACGGTTGTTCAATCAGATATAAGAGACGTATGTGATATTAACCTTTTAATTAATTTGTGCACTTTTGTGCACTAAAAGTTTTTTTTTAATGTTGGATAAAGTAAAACTGCTTATAATTGTCGATTTTATAATGCCTCCCTTACTAAGTTTCTAATCTGTGTTTTTCCTTGGAAGAATGATTATACGATTCCAAATGATGTATAAAAGGGAAATTGTGTGCATTTTGACGGAAAATTGAGAGTAATTCTAAAGCGTAGAGAAAGCTCTATTCATATGGCTGCATATTCGATTGTAATAATGATGATAGGCTTCTTTATGGCGTAAATCGGACTAAGATCGATTTCCGTTAGAACTTATATGTTCAAGTAGTTTGAAATTATGATCATATGCAGTACATTTTCCACGATTATGAACATTAACAATGCATTACCTTATACTTGTATATGTTAGGGACTTTTTACATTAAACTTACAAATCATTTATCGATGATCATGCATATTACACCTGCTAAGGTGCAAATCAAAATATTTTAAAACAAGATGATATTTAATATTTTCTTTATTTTTCACAAATTTAGACTAAATGATACATCTTCTTTAAAAATGTCTAGATCAAGGATTATCTATTACAAATTTGATTTTAAAATTTGGGATGAGTTGCTTTATTTTCACGCTAGCAAAGCATCTTCCTCTCTATTATTACTTTCCATTTCCTCTCATTAGTTCACCATCCTCATGTTTAAGACCTCTATGGTCTTAGTTGGCTTTGGGACCCTAAACTATGAACAACGATAACTTTGCCAAATAAAAATAATGTGCTATCGTTGGGATAACCTCGTATAGCCTCATCAGCAATTTGGAACATTGTTAAGGATTATTATCACTAATTTTACTCTGAAAATTGGAACTGGTTTATAAGTTTTCCAAGTATTAACATGAATTGCGTTTAAGGACTATGAAAATATAAAAATATGATATTTCATTATTCACACGAATAAAGTAAAAAGTGGCGCAAATTCGTTCAATTTAACCAAACAACCGTAATGACTTATAAAAGGAAGGAATATATATAGGTCAGAGAGTTAGCAAAATGATGTTGAATTTACGATACGGTTATGTAAGAGAATGCTACAATTTGCACTGCCTCTCACTACCATATGTACATGTAAAATAATGTTTTTTGAAGAATCAGGAAGGATGACTCAGGGTTCTCAACCGATGGTGGCAAAAATGGCGGTTCATTACAATGCTGTCAAAGTAAAATGTAAAAATGTATAAAATTGTAATAATGGTGTACTAATGCACCATATCATGTTGTACAATATTTTTGCACAGTTACTTGGGAACTGCTGTTTATACCAAAAAAAACTTTCACATTCATTTTTTTCAAAAACATAAGTTTTTCAAAGCTATTAACTCATCTTATGTGATAATATTTTCGTAATTCTCTTGTCATTTTTTCTGAGATTTTACGTATCATCCAGGCGTATCGTATTCGATAGTCCGAAGATTCAATGCCACGTGATTGAATTTGACCTCGCTCTGTGTGCGACTTCCAACCCTGTTACCAATTGCTCCAAACCTCTTTTAGATTTGTTTACTAGCCATTCTATAACTATTATATGTTATTATATAATTCATTAATCAGAATGTTGTCATTGATAATTTTTAATCGTTTGTTAATGATAACTTTAGAAATTGGTAATGTTCTTTTAAATCGCTAATTGGCACGTGTGTTTCATGGTTACGAAAACTCACAATTTCTGAAGGTATGTTAAACATATCCAAATTACACTTAGAGTGTAGAAGTTTCATTTGCATCCTTATTTGGGTTTCTTTAAAGTATTAAATTGTGCAATTTTCATCATTTTGGTATTCATCTTGTTTTTTTATGTTATTTGTTGGCAAGGATTTACATTATAAGGAGCATCTACTCGTTAGAGTGTTCAATAAAATAATAATAATAATAATAATAATAAGTGCATGGGGAAAATTGTGAAATTTGAAAGTTGAATGCTCCTTAGGTTAATATTCACTTTGGTGAAATATTCGAAGTGTTAATTAGTAATTAGTGGCAATTATAATGGTCAGTTATATCTTTCATAAACTATTGCATATATTGATTTCTATTTATTTGCAGGATATTACCACAATTGTATTTACCGTTTCTAATTTTGTATAGGAGTAGTAGCATTGGTGTTGGTCAACAGTCATCGTATGGTGATGGTTATTCAACAGGGAATAATTATCAGTCAAGTCCACAACTCGTCCCAGATGGTGCTTTTGCACCCATTTACAAACCTGCAGTCTCATTGTCTCTCACAGCAGATTTCATCGAATTAAATTGTGCCGCTCATGGAAGAATACAACACGTGAGTAATGTCATTTAGGTCATTGAGACCATTTTAATTGAACTCTTCCAACATGTATTTTCATCTACGTTTTATGTGTATAAACTATTTATTTAATCTTATTAGCCTTTCTGATTTTTTTTTAATCATTAACTCACCTGATTAATTGTGGCTGTAGTACATATCCAGAAATTTAATTAGGCAGACACAAGTACAGATGATGTCCGAGATGAGTTCCAGAAACCTACTTCAATTTTAAAGAGATTTTCAAAGTGAGCGTCGACCATGGTGTATTTTAATTTTCGAATTACAATAGGCTATTAGATTTCTTCAAATAATTTATTCTAATTCGAGATGAAATTTTAAAGATTTCTTTTGAAATTCGAAGGCGTGAGTTAAACGCAGCGAAATTAATGGACGCACGAGTGCAAGACGATTTTTGTGAAAATGCATAATGTGGCGATAACCTAGATGTAAACCCATTACTGTCATGCGTATTTGATTTGAGAACCAAAAAGGTTTTGTATTATCATAATAATGGGATTTCAGTTTGAACTAGCGCAAGTTAAATGTGGGTCCTCATCCAAAAGAAAGCGTTTTAGTGATCAAGACGTTTTAATTCGCAAAATGTAATTAGCACAATCATAGTTTAATTTGCAGAAAACAAAATAGGAATTTAGGAGAAAGCAAAGCAATTTTTTCTCACAATTGCATCCTAGTTTTTAGACAATGCACGTTCAAAAATTCCATGTGGCAGGATTCCTGTCACTAGTACAGTAGTGATAAAAATCAACGACTTGATTTATAGGTCATACCAGTAATTGATCTTTTGTGCATTATTGAAATGGAACTTCTATTTACGTAGTTTGTACCAGTGTTAATAAAGTGGTCGTGTTTGTACATCAACCATTTTATTATTTTTATAATGGGACAATAGCTTCCACGTCGTTATCTCCCATTTTAAATTTATTTTGTCTGCAATATTCGTTCTATTCTTGAAATTTACGATGGGAATTTGGTGTCCAATGCAGTAGTTCTCAGCACAGTGGACTTTTAGTAGCACAATGACGATGTATGTATTCAAATATTTTAAAAATTGACGAGAAGTGTTGAGTCATCCTTAAACCCGAATAGAACAAGCATTATTAGTGCCACCGTTTCCTTAAAGTTCCAGACATCCTGGCGTCGGTTTGTTCATTGTCTGAATATGTGCATGTTCTATAGTTTGGGTGGTGTTCTGTAACAGTACCTTTTATTGTGTAGAGTAGAATATGGGTATTTTCTGTTTGGTGCAATTTAATTGTTGCAATCACCTCTGCATAGGTGAGAAAAGCAATTGTTAATTGAAATAATTTAGAAATAATAAAACTCCATAATGCAAAAATTAACCCTGATCACAAACTAATTAAGTTAATCAAATAGAAAATTTTGATTTACTTGCTTTTACCATTGATATACGCCATTAATTTAAACAACGTACAAATAGTATGGTATCGTCCCACTACACCGAAACTATTTAGCCGGCGATTTTTTCCACCTTGCCGACACATTGGCCAACCGTTTAGTTTGGTTTTGCTAGCGAAAACTATGCTCAAATAACATTATAATAAAATTATAATCTATGGACATAAAATTATAATATATGATCATAAAATTATAATAAATTATCGTAACATTATTGTGTAATGGGAGTCGGCGAAATGGGTGTCGGCAAAGTGTGTTAATCCCTTAAATATATATGATTAAATGCTATTAAATAATTATTAAAACTAGCAGGATTATGAGCAGTGATACTCTGTTAGTAAATTTGTTTTAATTTAATTGACGATTAAAAAACGCTTGATTCAGCTGTGATAAATTACTTTTCAGTCAAAATAAATATAGTTTGATGTAATCAGGTATTAAAATCACTTGATTAAAGCATCGATTTTGAGTCAATGTATTCCCAATCAAAATAATAGCATTTTCTAGAGAAAAGTGAATTTTCTTTAATGTAATAATGTCAAATATTGTTTGTGTTATTTTCTATTCGCAGGGCATTCGTTGGGTGAAATTAGTTGGTTTGAATAATTACGGTCATCAATTATTCGCTACTGTGGCAGACGGGGATCGAATTCTTTTTGATAACTACCATTTCGGAGTGAGAACAGATGGCAGGAAATCACGTTTAATTATCCGGAGTCCAGATCCGAAAATCCATTACGGAGTTTACCAATGTCAGGCAACAGTTTCTGGAAATCCAAGCCTCATTGTCAAAGAAGATTTCGTTGTTGGAAGAGTCAAGTAATTGGGGAAACGAATTCGAAGCTGCAAGGCTATTAAACGGGACTTTGATGTCAGCTCTGCAACAGCAAAATAGTAAAAGATTTGACGTATTTATCTAACGTATTTACACATTACTTTCAATGTCAATTTTATAGAAGTTTCGGTGGGGAAAAAAAACCCTGAATTCAACTGGAACCAAAATAATATACAGTTATTGCCTGTTTTTCAAGAGATTTTTTTGCTGGAAATCAATGAAATACCAAGCAACTTTGAGGCCATAAAGTGTTAGCAAAAAAGGAAAGTGAATTGTGATTAAAATACCAAGCAGAAAAATGATCAGAATACTTATCACTTGCAAGTAGAATCGTTTCTTTCAGAATCAGAATCATAAAAACTGCTGTACTTCATTGCGTATGTCAATATAGCATGAAGTTAGTTACCCTTTTTTTCGCTATTCTGTGTATGTAGGGATGGCCATATTATATGGGATGCACACTTGGGGTTGTGAAGGGTATAAACTTGACGGAAGCAGTCTCATTATTGGATTTTTGTACATGAATGATGGAAAAGGAAAGGGGAAAAAATCAAAAACACGAAAACTATGAAAAACCTCAGTCTAAGTAGATTATTACTTTTTTTTCTTTAAAATTCGCTTTATCGAATGAACTACTCAGAAATGCAGACAGCGTTCGTACAGTGTTACATGATGTGCTTTTGAATAGCTTATTTTAGATTTAAATTCATTTTCTAAGAAACCAAAATGGTACAAATGGATATTGAAAAAAAAAATTATTGAAACTAGAATAGTGTACCACTGTTTTATAAAACGAAATGATGTTCAGTTTAAAAATGCAAGTGAACTTGTGTGCGTGTGTATATACAAAGAGAGAACAAATAAATATATTTTCAAATTAGAAACAATATATGTATTCTCTATTTGTACAATAGTGATTAAGTCATTATGGATAAGGCGGTATTATCATAATATTATTTTATATCCGAATATTTTTCCTGGAAAGTGATGGTTTGAGCCTGTTTGAGATGGAAATTCTAATGAAAATTTGGATGGGAATTTTTGCAACATTAAAGGGAAAGATATTTACATGATTGTGAATAACCGTGAAAAAGTATTAGCTCATCTATTCTGGTAATTCGATAAACTGAAACGTATAAGTGTTTATTGAAATTTATACCATTACGCATTTTTCTGCACTATTTTAAATATCATCTGCACTCCTAGGATTCATGAAATTTTCAGATAATTTTTTCAAAAATGATGATGCTAGTGATTGGAATATAAAAAAATGACCCAGACAAAGAACCGCGAAAGTAAATTCGAATGGCGTCTAAATGCCTCTCACCACTCAAATTTATGACAATTTCAGGGAAATTGCTACACATTAAAATACATATAAACGATAGCTTCAGTACACAACTCACTTGGAATACCACGTATAAATGTAATGCGCGAAGCGATTAAGCTGGATCACAACCCTATCACTTTCAATGGGTGAAATTTTAAAACACCATTACAGCCAAACAAAAAGAGATTAAATAAAAATAAAAATTGTTTAAAATAGCTTGATAAATCAGCAATGGTATCAC
>JAQGAE010003580.1:0-14379 GCA_034696685.1 Julus scandinavius | reverse complement strand
TGAACATTTCTTAGTTGTAAATCCTTCAGTTGTACCATTTTAGTTGAATAAATTTAGTTGAAACTGCCTGCTACGCATAACAATATGTTAATAAAAACATAATGGACGTTCACTACTGATGGAATTTTTCAGTTTTGGAATTTTCTGTTTAACCGAGTTTTAAAGGTCCGTGAAAGGGGAAATGGGCACCCGAAGAAATATGTGTTATGAACACCTTACTTTTTAAAAAAAATTAAGAATGTCATTGAGGGGGGAGGCGATGTCTGGGCTATAATGGACACCATGTGGACATGGCGTAAGGGTCAATTTTTGAAGGAATTTCGGGAGACGTACTTTTTAAATGACCCCTTACAAGAATGTCTTCAAAAAACCAATACTCATATATGGGCTCAATGTAGTTCTTCTAACATGCAAGATCGCCATTGTTTCATCCTATTGGTGTATCGTAGCACTGCCAATTTCCCCCCATAATTGTAGCCAAAATGTACACGTTTTCGAAAACCGAAAGATTTCGAAAAATTTCGTTAAAAACAATAGACAGGAACTCGAAGATTTCTTCAAGTACTTCTTACATGAAAGATGGCCATTGTCTGGCCCGATTTGAAGATTGTGAGTATAGCAGAGCAGTGACAAGTCGACGATTTGCTAGAAGTAGGAGCCGGCCACATCCAAACAGGATTACTGGCGTACTTTGGGATTAAGTTAATAGCGCGACGTATACAATAGCCACTTAAAAGTACAAAGACGGCTGGGCAACAATTCATTTTCCAGCATAAACGCTACTTGGCACGGAGGCACTTTGGTTCCCTGTCATCTGCGAATCCCAGGCTGACAGCCATTCAGTTTTGGTCGGAAGCTTCTCAAGGGGACTCGAGTCAAACTCTTCATATCTTCTTCCCTTGCAATCTCCCATTGTCTGCTTGCCAAAGAAAGTCAAGATTATGGCAAATTATTTGCAACAAAGTCGCTCTTCTCAGAAATTCAAAACAATAAAACAAATAGTAACCAGAGATTCCACGGAATTTACGTCTGGAGGATTTTTCCGGCGGACGACAAGTGTGTCAAAGCATCCAAGCTCAAAGTTCGACAACCACGAGAGAGTCCGATCTTAAGCACTAGCTCAAACCGTAAGACAATGTGCGCTGTTGGGCTCAAGAACGCTTCTTGGCGAGGAAACGTCACTTAAGATCACCATTTCTTATTTCTAAACACAAATTCATACTCACTAGCAAACAATGACATTTACCAAAAGACAGTCAACTACCTGCAAGTGTACTTAAAGTTGACATTGTATACCGTCTCTATTGACCCTGCTGAATAAAACAGTGAGTTGGCTCTGTAAAATTGACCAGCATGTCTGCACTTTGCGTTTCTAAGTGACGAGCATACGCAATATTGACACACACTTGACAAAATATGTAACAAACCAGTCATAGTATAACTGGAAACATGCGTTCGGCTAAACAATTGCCTTTAAACAACACTGTACATAGAATAACAAATCACAATGCCCAATTTGGAATAGTACGCGCGTGCAGAAATAATAGAACGCACGTGCACCTTATAAAATAGAACGGTCGATTCTTAAAAATTCTACTGCGTTGTCTGCATTTACCTTTCAAAACATAGCATATCATCGTGCTATTTCTATTGAACAGAAAACCCCGTCAACATTGACTGTTCAAAATAAAGCACGTCGTACTGTCGTCCCTGACCTCAAATTAGAACAGTGCATCGTACTGTCGACATCGCCTTGAAAACTACGGAATACATGCTGCGGCCTCCTCGCACCTTCGAATTCACCTTTTAAAATACTAAGTATAAAGATACTAACGGACAAAAATGGAAGAATTCCGTGTGAGATTACACATTTCTGTTGTAACAGTCGAATTTACATTATCTAAACTGTCAAATAAGAGCTTATCGTTTATCTAATATTTATGTTTCCCACAGGTACCACGTTTGATTTAAACAGATTATTTGTTTGGAAAGTGAAATTAATTCTGTTTAGCAACGAATCTCGATACGTTCTTATTGTTTACCTATCATGTCAGTGAAACTAACATCGTTCACTTTCCCATTTTCATATAATTATGTTGAAGCATTTACACACGTCCGTCACAATGTCGTATTTCATCAGTTATACTATAAGGCGCACATTAACTTAAGAATCACTAACAAAAAACAAAGCTTTATTTAAGAAAATATCCATTTCTTAGAATATATTTCAGAAGATTTAACAAATATTTTGCTATAAGGGGCCATCCAACAAGGAAGTCCTCAAGAGGGGAGAGGGAGGGTTGATGGCATGTTGGTATTTTTCAGTTTTTAACAATTTATGGATACAAATGCTTGTCTTACAATTGATGAAATAAGGAATATTCAAAGATCTTTTGACTCATCCGGGTCATCCCTCCCCCCCGAACTAATTACCACAATATTTTTCCAAAGAGTTCAAACAATTTTTTGAGAGATACTCAACAATTTCAAGGCTGCTGGACACCCTATGATTTATGAAGGAAAAAATTGAATTTTAGACCTTCATTTGAGAGCTATTTGCCAAAAAAAAAAAAAAAAATCAAAAAACTAAGAGACCCCTCGTCGGCGGGCCACATAAACCGTGCCGGATCCGGCCCGCGAGCCATATAATTTTAGTAGAGCGGCGATCGGTGCCCCTAGTGCCACCGCTGCCAACGATGGCTGAAGCGGTGCCATTCTCCAGACCGGGAATCTGGGCTAAGTCGGCTCTGGAATCCGGTTTGATCGTCGCTATATTTAGCCAACCCCTTTGAGCCCGAGCTCCGAAGTCGGCGCTCGGGCCTACGTCGTGCTCCCAGACAGACGAGCAATGTCGTCGTACGCACGTTGAACACACTCACAAAAAAAGAACCGTTCCAGACAGACAGAATAATTCCGATCGATTTCCACTGACGGCTCGTCGTGTGTCGAAGCCGCCAGTGACATTAGCGCCACCGCCGCCGCCGCCGCGTTTCCGAAGGCTCCTGTCTATGGTTGTGCGCTGCGAAGCCGTGCGTCGCGGTCTCCGAGCACGAATGTTTCCGTCCATCGTTGCGTCGCCTCTGGACACGCCTTCTTAAAGAAGACGATGCTGTCCGTTTACACACATCCGTTCAGTGTCAAAAGCTGATGTGTGTAGATACTTCGATAGAATCCAATGAAATGTGGAGAAAATTCTTCTTCTTCAATCATAGAACGGATGTTTGGCCATGGACCTTAATCCTTTAGGATCCGCCATGTTGGAGCACGGTTCAACCTCCTGGGGGTAGGGTTCAAGATCAAGGGTTTTGGCTTGGGAGGAAAGTCTCTGCATCCCTACATATGCTTCGGCAGAATCCAACGAAAAGATGAGAAAGATTCATCTTCAGAGATGGAACGAATGTTTGGAAATGGACTTTAAAACCTTTGGGATCCGCCATGTTGGAGCACCGTTCAATATATTGGGGGTAGGGATTCAAGGCCGAGGGTTTTGCCTCGTGGAGACATTCTCTGCATCCCTACCCCCAACGATGGAAAACCACTGAGTTTGGTGGCTTTTAGGAGGGTTTGCAACCCGTGACTATCATTCCAGAATATGGTTTTTGCATACTAAAACTTAGGGATTCGCCATATTGGAGCACTATCGCGTCACCTTTATCACCAGTAACCAGGTTGGGGAGGTTTAGTGCTAACACGCAAAGGTTCAACACCCGGGGTTTTGACTATCCTTATAGCTAGTGGAGAACTTACGGTGAACTCCTTTAAAATTTGGCCACGACATCCTCTTAATTCACTGTCCCTCAATCCCCACCTCGACCAACAGTAGAGAACCACTGAGCAGAGTAGCTTTTTCGGATTTCAAAACCAAGATGTGGATGGTTCCTCTAAAATCCGGCCTCCTTGAAACAGACGAGAGACCCATCTTCGTCGCCTTCGCCATGAACCAACCAGCTTGGAAGGTTTGGGAGTAACGTGTAGGGTTCAACACCACAGGTTTGACCATTCTGACTCCGGCTTGCTTGTGTGGCAAAATTCAACCTAGAGTGGCAACTGACCGACATGTTTGAACATAGTTTAGAAACATCACCTTAGATTTCCTGCAGTTTAGGTACCATCAGGGAGTGTCAATGTTTATGGAAAACCTACATTTGTAGCGTTCGAACCGACAAGTTGGAGCAAACAAAATCAAATTCTTCACGTCATTCAAGAACAGTTACCACCACGATTGCTTCTCAATTTAATCCTATCTTCTAATTTTGATGTCCCCTGTGCCCTAGCCAGACCCTCAAATCTGCCTATGATCACATACGATGAGGGGAGGGATATAAAGCAACCCACAACAAGCATATCAAGCACCACAAATTTGCTTACGTCGTTTAAGGACTTTTACCACCATGATTCCTCTAAAATTAATCCTCGACTGTGATCCTTTCCATCTTCTAATTCGTGTGTCCCCTGTGCCGTAGCCAGACCCTCAAGTATGCCTACGATCACATGCGTGGGGGGTTTATAAAATAACCCACAACAAACATACCGAGCAGTGGTTAGACCTGAAGTTACCAGTATAGATCGACGACATAAACCCGCATTCAACGTCTATGCACACAAAAAAAACCAAGCAGGACAGCGTCGAAATGCGGGTTTACCCTGTCGATTTGACGTCGACCCCGCAACTAGCCTACAGATTGCACCGCTAGATTTCCACCGAATTCAAGCAGAACTCGTTTGACATGTGACCTCTCGTCGGCAACCTGAAAACGGTTGAATCCAAAGAGATGGGGAAACTAGCAGTTGCAAAGGGAGGATGGTGTGTGTGTGGATTAAGAGTGTGGGGGGGGGGAGGTGGTTCGGAGATGGTCCCCGATCCCTAAACGGCACCGACGATGGTCCAAACTACAAACGTGGGTTAGCTAACGAGGCGATTTAACGTACGATTAATTCACCACCCCTTCGGTGTGGCTTCGCCGCAGACGGCCAGCCCGGGAGGCGGTGGTGGGGGGAAAGGGGGGTTGCCCCCGCACACGTCTGGTCCTCAACCCACCCCCCAAACGCGAGCATGCATACAGAGGTGAAAACCGTGAGGCTTACCGTTAACGAACACCGAATCGTACAGGAGTAGGGCTGTAAAAACAGAAAAAAAGAACGCAATGAGAAAAATGCAAGCTTGAAAGTGGTACTTGGCTGGTGGTGATGGCTACGGTCGAGAGGGACGACGACGAGGGGGGGGGAAGACTTACCAAGCAAACAAAGGCAAAAAAGCATCTCTAGAAGGACGGCGACTCCCCCCGACGATGTGTGACGGCGTTCGGGGCCACGGGAAGGCCTCGCAAACTCATAAAAAGACGTTTTCGACGGACGCGCATAACTAAAAGCAGAGTTCCATCACGCCGCCATCTTTTCCACTAGAACGCTGGGCCGGGCGCATGCGCAGTGCGATCGCAGACGAGGAGCCGAACGGAAAACGAGACATGCCGAAGAGGGGCGAGACGGACGACCCTGAGGCGAGCGAGGCCGTTGCCAGCGCGAGGCGGAAAATCACGACGCCTGCCGACTGCCAACGGACGAACGCACGTCAGACCTCTGGTGGCTAGCGCGGGAAACGATCAAGGGCTGCTCATAAAACACCGCCTGAATAGTGCTTATGAGAAAATTAGAAAGGGAGGGGATTTAATGAAATTTACGGTATTTCGTCAATTACATGGATGTATGTGCATAATCTTGGGGTGGACTATTTTGGACGTATATTAAGAATCGCCGGTAATTTGCAAAGGCACTGCAGAGCAGAGAATTGACCCAGGGGAAATAAAAATTGCATTTTTACCTAAGAAAAATCACACTTTTAATGTCGAAAAATTGCACTTTTAACGCAGAAAAATTGCGGTTTTGCCATAAAAATCTCATGTTTACTTAAAAAATAAGGGCATTTTTATGTTAAAAACATTGCATCACACTTAAAATGCGGAAAAATTGCGTGTTTACCTTAAAAAATCGTACTTTTACTTACAAAATATGTGCATCGTTTTTACTTAAAAAATAAGTGCATTTTTGCGTTAGAGACATTGCACTTATACATTAGAAAAATCGCACTTTTACTGCAAAAAGCACTATTTTTGCCTATGAAAACCCGCACTTTTAATGCAAAAACTGCATTTCTTGAGCACAAAAATCACACTTTTTATGAAAAAGTGCAATTCCCCTTTTATATTTTCACGATTCGGCTTGAAATTTGTAATACCATTCCTTGGATTTCGGGGGATCTACCCCTAATATCCTTCTCCCCTTCCCATATATACGGCATAGATAAACATCCATTATAAACATCTCTGAAAACAGAGTGTGTATTAAGCTAAATACAGTCTAGGCGAGAATCGCCGTATACACGTATTCAGTGATTTGTATCCTACATCTGGATACTTGTGGTCAACGATAATGCTGATAATAACAATGACAATGAAGATTAGGATGATCAGCTTAAGGATTATGATGACAATCGTGATGATAAAACAACAGCGTTTATTCAAACAGGTATAGCGGAATTTCGACACCTTCATTAATTTTGTGTCCTTATAACTCCTACAATTTATTTCATCTCGTCGGGTTTTTTTCTGGAACCACATGTACGACCCCTGCCAAATGTGGTCATTTGGGAGACTTGCAGCGCCACGTGTGGCACGTGTACACTCGTCAGCTGGATCCAAATTTAATGAAGGATTTCGAGTTAGGAATCAAATTATGGTCGGATTAGAATTTGCGAGCCCGACTTAATGGATAAAAATAGTTTTTTTATTTAGTTGATGGAAGCATAAGTCGGAGCCCTATGTTAGGCATTGTTAGAGCTGCTTCTTAGCGTCCTATACACGCGTGTCTATTGATCTTTTTTTCCCGGAAAACAGCTTACGAGAGGGCCTAGTAAATGCTTTCTAAGAAATAACAAGACCGTGCAATCTTTTAATAATATTTGAAGAGTTTTGGGGAGATGGGGCGGCAGGAACCCGTGTTTTTCTGCGGGGATTCTCGAGGAAAACTTAGAGGCTTTTTTTTTTTTTTTTGCTTCTTCGTCCCCGTAATGTTTCGGATTTAAATTATTAAAATCCCCGTAGAGCATCGCATCGTGCGTTTCATAGCCGTGCTAAAGTTGAGATGTTTATCGCTTGTTGGAACGAAACGCGTTTCAAAACGTGGTTTTATGTCGGTTAGGATCAGTTCTCGTTTTTGGTTGGGATTCTGTATGCAGTCCATGGCTGAACAGCCGAAGCCAGGAAACCGAAATGACTGAATTTGAAATTTGGTTAATACTGTTAGCCACTTCGTGACAGCGGCTAATAATCGGCTAGTTTAACCACTTGCAGGGAGGAAGGGACATCATGGATTTTCCAAATTTGTATAGCTGGAATTCGCAATGTTGGGATATACCAAATATAAGATTGCAATTCCAGCCTCCGAAGTAAATTTGCAGGAAAACTGTACTAATTATGCAGTACTTTTAAAGATATAATTCAGCATTTGGTTTCATTTACTATCGACCCTGTTTTTGTATAAATACACGAATTACGCATTAAGTAGTAAAAATGTTTAGTGATTCCATGAAGAGTCAGTAAATTTTGCTTAAAAATTGAATGAATAATCTGATTTTCAACAATTGAACTTCTATCAAAACAACTTGTAAAATTTAATTCAACTCAGTACACTAATAAAATTCAAATAATTTTTCTATCGAACCTATTTTTGTACAAATAAACGAAGTATGTAAAAACTAGGAACATTCAATTAAATTTAAACAATTCCGCTTCTATAAAAACTAAAACACTCGCATAATTCAATTGAACTCAGTACAGGCTACAGCCAACAAAACTTAAAGTGTTTTCAAACAAAATGGAGGAATTGCTTTTAATTTTAAAGTATTAAAAAAACTAAAAATGGAGCACTTGAAAAAAAAAAAGCAGCTATTTATCAGATATGCCTTTGATGGATTATTAAAAAAACCAGCCTTTTAATTAAAGCACATTTAGAATAGATTATTAGTGAAAAAATGGCCATTCTCGGTAATCTTTCCACACGAGTGAATTTTGAAGAAAAAAAGGAATCAAAGTTGGCACCAATCACAGATCGTGTCACTTCTCCGAACTCTCATCAGACTCATAATGAAACAAAGGCGCAGCTTGAGAATCCGAATAAGCCGAAATTTAAATATTAAACAGCGTGGCTTATTGCCGGAAGCGATAATGGGAAGCTATGGCGCTGCGACAGAAACTCGTGCTGGGCCTAATGAAATGCCGAATCGAACAGCCAACGGATTGGGACAAAAATAAGATATATATATATATATATATATATAAAAAAGTGTCTTTTTATCGACAGTTTCTGGAAAGCGTTCATGATCGAGGATTAAGTAAGATTTTCGAGTTGGACAGGTGCTGATTATTGATTTCTGGCTGAGCGTTGCCAAAAGCCATGGGCTTACTGGTGTCAAGGGCAACGGAATCAATGAATTTGAGACGGGCTTAATAACTGATATCTGGCGCTATACAATCCTCCGCAGGGGCTGAAACTCACTTCCGGTCATTCCGAACATTATAGAACTTTGAAAGAACAGTCGACTTTAGAACACTATTTCTCATTGGTGGTGAAATTATGCAGATTATGTTGTTTAACACCAATAACTAGTATGTAATTTTATTTAATAATATAGTTGGCAAAACATGGAACAAGACTGAGAGAATACAAACTGAAAACAGAACATTAGAATTCTGGCACGTGAATGTCGCACATTCCATTAAAATTAGAACTTAAGCACGTGGATATGTGGAACGTTTTCAAAACAACACCTACAGGTTCTATTGGAAGACATCTGAGGTGTACAGTATAGGTCACCTATATAGTCGACTTCAGAATACCAAAACCGGGCTCTGGAATACTATTTCTCCCTAGAACATGTTGAAAACTCGCACTGTGTTCCACAATAAAACTGTAAGTGTTCACGGGAACACATAATGTACAATGAGCGCCTAGAGCACTATTTCTCCCTACAAAGTGTGCTCACAAAATGTGTTCCCAATAAAACCGTCAGCGTGACAAGAAACAGGAACTATAACATACCAGGAATGAAAAATAATGTGACTGGAAGCAGGTGTTTAAAGCATAAACAACTGCCTTTAATCAAGACTGTAAGCTTCTAATAATTGAATTTTTAATTGGAATATCGAAATTGGAACAGAATGCATGCACGTGCAGAACGATAGAAATCGCATTCAGAACAATATGTGAGAGCGTTCTTTTTTTTTTAAAGAAAACTCGAAAAATGTGTGCACGCGCGTCGATCATTTCTGCTGAAAGTTTTGTAATTGCATCCTAATGAAAGTGAAGAAGCATATATATGAAAAGTGACAGTCGACTGTTTCGCTCCCTCGTCTTTGCCCAACTGCCCCTGCGGGTTGACTTGAAGAATTCGGGAGATTAGATTCCTAGATGTTAAGCATATGTCGAATTTCGGCGAAAAACGTGTTCCGAGAATGTGTCGTTGCAAGCCTAATGGATTTCCCTTTTAGCTTCGTTGGAAAAACATTGCCGACATTTGCCTTTTGTTTGCTTTGGAAAACAATAAAACGCCAGTTCGGGATTCCTAATGTGAGTTAGTGCCTCCGCTGGCTGCACCAATTTTTCCACGGGGTTTAACTACCCATTACGTTGACATGTCTACGAGATTGAGCGCGGTGGTAACAGCGTGCCTCGATGCCCTTATTGATTGGAATGACACTGTTGATCCTCTATATAGCCTTTTTACCCACCCCCCCGCACTTGCACCTCCACTTTCACCAGGGTCTTCTTCCCCATTTGACCCTTGCTTCTGGGCTTATTTCCTGCACTCTATTAGATGATCAAATTCCACATTCTGGAGCACCCCCTGGTGGAATATGGATCTCATTCATCTCGGGTGGGAAAAGCTATATATGGGCCAGATATGTACCATATTTTACCAATGATGAGCCAGATTAGCTATGGATCACGTAAAACTGAACAGTCAAGTTTTCACCATATATGGCATGTGTCGACCATCAATTAAGGTGCGATATACACTGAGATGTACGTATATGTACAAATAACCGTGTATGTTTCCATATTGTTTTTAGTGTGGAACTTTTCATTTTGTACAAGGTTTGGTCATTTTGCATCTAACTTTACTGCTGTTGTTTCTATTAAAAGGGTCCTTATCCCACCCCCAGCACTTGGTCCCTCCAATTTGGGGAATTAAGGAATAAAACGAAAAGATGGATATAATGGAAAAGTCGACGCTCCACCTGTTGAGGGTTTCTGTCGAGGAAATGAGGCACTGATAATGGCTACGAATCCAGGAATCGCCACAGCCTAATAGAAAAGAGATTGAAAATCGAGATATTTCCTTATGAAGGCGAAGGTAGATCTCTAGCATAAGGCAAGAAAGTTAAGAGAAATCAAATTTAAGTAAACCACTCCAGACTAAGCGTTCACGCTTCAAGAAACCTCCCGCAAGAGGGACTGTCGTGTAGAAGAAAAAGAAAGAAAAAAACAACATGTATTTAAGGCTAATGGAAGTTTGGAGAATTTCTCTGGAAATGAACACGCAGGGCTGCTCCCTGGAATCGAAACTCGTGTCACCATTTAATACATCATAAGAAGTAAAATTCACTGTAAAACCAGCTTCAGAATTATTCGAGGGCAACAGGTGGCGTTCGGAAGGTGGGTAAAGAATCTTTCAGATTTCACAGATTCATTTAGAAAACACATTCCCCCTGTCATCGGGCAATCACGCAATGCTCCAGAGCTATATGTGATTGCCAACAATTAGGGGCAAACGTTAACATATGGACACATTTTCACATGGGGTCCATTTAAGAAGGACGTTCTCAAGATGGGGGTAGGGAGGGTCCTTATCCCACCCCCAGCACTTGGTCCCTCCAATATGGGGAATTAAGGAATATTTCATAATATGGTAATATGGTTGATCATAGTACAATTTTTTTATTGTGCAAATTTGTATTACTTCGCCCACATTTGTTCTTGAAAAAAAATACATGGCAGGTATAGGGCTTGGATTTTGCTTGTGCACCCCCTTAAGTGAACATGTACAGTATTTTATGGTTTATATGAGGACATCTATTTCTATTAATTTCTCGTAAGTAAAGCTAAAAAGTTGTATTTTTTTGTATACGGAAATCATAAATTAGGTTAACTTTTCCTCCAATGCCCATTAAGTTGTCAATTAAAGTACACTGTGGGATATTCTAACACTTAGAAAGCACTAAACAGGGATGTCATTATTAAATAAACTAAGGATATATATTATAGAAAATTAACATTATTAATGCAGATTTCATTTAGTTGCAAAAAAATAAATGCAAGCCTGAATCAATATTATTTTTGTTTCATTTCTCATTGGTAAAACATTATGGGTACATACACGTATTTTAGAAAATTCCCCCATATTCTCCTTCAGTCTGTATTTACCTATATGCGGCACTTATTTACTACCATACAAATACAATTAAAAGGTATAATTTAGCGTTTTAGAAAAGTTATTAAGCTAATAAAGAGAATAAAGGGTTGCGGAGAAATTGCGGGCATCTCAAGATAATAACTACTGAATTAAACAAATCATTTGGGGAAAAAAGAATCTGAACGAAAACTAAAAAAAATAACAGATAAATGTGTCTTGGTGGCTAACTGATTAGTCCCAAAGGAGAGTATTAAATGTAAAATCGAGTTAATTAGAATATCAATTACCCCAACAAACCTAGCTTTAAACATTTTTTCAGTTATGCGAAATGCAATCGTTATATCTGACGTTAATTCACTCATGATGTAACATTTTTAGTTTTCTTAAATAACTTTCCTTTTTATAAAAAGTAGATAAAGTTCAATCATCTCACTTACATTTTACAAATAACGTAATTTATATAAAATTAATAATTGTTCATAATACGACTACACATTTCTAATATTTATTTAAATTCGATATAGTTATGAAAATAGAAATATATATTAAATATTGCTATTTTTTAATATGTAATTTCTTTTTAAGTATTCCCAAATAAATGTGTTTGTTCATTTGCAAACTAAATGCAATTTTTCCAAATTTGAAAGTAGATTTGTTTTTGTGGGTATTATTAATGTCAGTGGTTATTTATTTTGAACTCATCTCTATACTTGTATGATGGTCGTCTAAATGTGTTTCTTTTTCCAGGGATAGGATCTTAGCCTCAAGTATATATTTGTTACCGCGTGGGATTTGCATTTGGTAAGCCTTCTTCCACCGGCCATTTCGTACATTAACTTATCGTCGTTATTTATATACATGTAGCTGAATAAGTCGTTTCGAGCGAAGATCCTATTATTAATTCAAAACATTGCACTTCTTGGAATTTGCGAAATTCGATAACCTAATTACGTTGGCAAACTGCGAACATATACGCTTCCATATAAAACAAAACGAGCATCGTATCTCACTTAAAGCATTTTAGGAAAGCGAACACACGAAAAATACAACGACTATTAAAAATGCTTTTGTTAGGAAAATTTCAAAAGACAATAGAGATGACAAAAGAATCACAAATTGGGTTTTTTTTTCTCATTTTGTTTGGAAATTATTTATCCCTTTTTTGGATTTTGGATTTCGCAGTAATAAGGTCAACAAACAAACAACTTTCATGAAACTTCTGGACACAAACCTGGTAAGGAAACTTTTGTTAAAAACTTGTTTTTAAATTCGTGTTTCCTAATGTTTCCTCTTGTGTATAGTAGCTTAGGTTTGGAACATTTGGAAGACTATGTAACTAGCCTGAGTCACAGAATGGATTTCTTCAGATTTAAAACTGATTTAGATACAAATATTACAGAATAAAAGTGATTTTTAGGCCAAAAACTAAGTTTAGGATGATTCATCACTTTTAGATGGATACAAACAAATAATCACTAAAGCTTTGGAAAACTAATCAATTTTAGATGGATGTAAACTAACTGCATGTAAATTAGTAAACTTATAATCATCACAAACTGTTATATTTCAAGCAAACACGGTTATCAGTTGCCTAAAAATGTTGCAATTTTCTGACAATTCACTGAGCAACAAACCGTTTGTGACGGATATTACAAACTGATCACACGACTGACTGTGGTGGGTGCAGAAATGTAAATAATATATAGAGGGACGAATATAAAATTCTCCCCTTTATTTTGGAGACAACACTTTTATTATTTTGCAATTTTAACAATTCTCCTTCAAAAGGTTTCGTGAGATTTTCCCAGGCATCCAACTTTAAACCCAATCACCTTGTGGTTTCCGCCTCAACTTGATCTGCACCAATAAGGACTGATAAAATGCCTCTTTATCATCATGGGTTTTTTTTTTTCAATATAAAAATTGAGGTGTATCACACTTGTGCTCGTTGTAACCCCGAAACCCTCTTGAAAATAGAAAGGTTACACATATTACAGACTGCTAACGGGTCAGACTGTGGAGCAGCCTGCAGTTAACTTTTTATGCAGTTGTATTTGAACCCAGTATTTATCTCCCCCACACTGAAATTACCGAGGGTTTTCGATGAGGAAGTCGCAGATAATAAGCATCTGGAAGGACCTTAAGAGAACGTCAGATTCAGCAGGCGATGACATTTAAACTGTCAGACTCTTATGATAAGACAACAAGACAATGAGGTAGTCAAACGTAATAATTAAGTTAAGCATTATTATTATTACGATTAAGGAAAAACTTAAGTTTTGGGATTTTTTTTTTTATTCGAGAAGGAAGGTCAAAACTAACTTACTTTTTAGCAGTGGTTGCTGTTTGCAAAACAAGAAGAAGGTCCATACATGGTGAATAATGATTATTCCTCAGGCTTATGCTTTACCTCGACAGAAAACGCTCGGGGATGGTTCTGTAAGAAATATATTAAAACCAAATTACTAATGCTAAAATGTATTTGTAACAAGAAAAAATTGCTCGTTTGAGTGATAAGAAAATTTCCCCAAAGTAGAAAATAACATTCAATGATTGTGTTTAAAATGATAAGTGCAGACATTTTTTTTTCGCTTCAGTGGATGCATGTAACTAAGATAATCCAGTAAACTTCAATTCTACTCAGTGCTCTACATTCAGCAAATAAATGCCATATGGTTGGGTGGCCGGGGTCGTACCCAATTTCAGGAGAATGCTCCTACGTCAGTAGCGACTTAGACATCATTGTTAGATTGAACTTCTACTAAAGCTGGTGTAGACAGTTTCCTTTACATGTTCCACATATTCTCAAAAGACGCGTGCGTTAAATGAATCTAAGGCGTTGGTTTGTTGCACTAACTATTTTTGTGAAATGGTGATTATAAGAGAGATTTTTGGTAATATAAACCCCCAGA
>JAQGAE010003579.1:0-14380 GCA_034696685.1 Julus scandinavius | reverse complement strand
GCTGGCAGCGTGTGCAAAATAACGGACATTTTTCAAACTTGTATATTAATTTTTCAAAAATCTACCATTTCAAAGTGTAAAACAACAATATGAGGCCCTTGCTGATCCATCAAGCCGCCAAAAACTATTGTCACCCCGACCCAAACCTCCCTCATTCAACTGTAAGTATCTTCGCAAACCCGACCCAGTGAAAAGGATAAGGTTGTGATCCCCGTTAAATAAAGACATCTCGATCCCTTTAGTACACAGGGGTCAATCTGATATCACGTGACCATGACCTGCTCGTATGTTGTTCCTAAATGTAATATCCATCCCCCGCCCTGTCATAGCTATCGTTTTTCTACCTGGGCAGTCCCGTGTCGAGGTTGTTGATGCGTTGAACGTGTTGAATTTTCGATCACCCTCCCGAATGCCGTTAGCGTTGATTATCATCTTAACGTTGTCGCTGTCAACCGCTGATGGCTGTTTCGCATTTCCTGGATGCTGTTTTTTTTTCTCTCTCAGCGGGGGAGTTTAGGGACACTTAGGTCGATGGAAGATCGCAGTCTTACGGCTATTAGACGTCCAAAAACACCTAAAATATAGGCTTAGGCCTCGCTTATTTGCGCTGATGGCCCTACGAGGGGGTCCCCCGTGCGTCATTCGGATGATGCTTCAGCAACATTCAATGAACGGTGTTCGCCAAATGACCCCTCGGACATGCACTCTTCCCGATTGTACCGCACTCACAAGCTTTTCAATTAACGCTGCTCCAAACCTCCGTCCCTGGCCACCTCTCTATCTCGGGCGTTTCCTGTTGCTTAGGCTTACTTCCTCATCCTGGCTCACTTTTCATGAAGCTTATCTGAGATTAACTTCGAATAATTTCCGACATGTTTCTTCTTCTTCTGAAATCTCCGAGAGGTGACAGAACTTGTGTGGAGAGCTTGAATGTTGACGAACGGTTCTATATATAGTACTACCAACACTTGTTACACATCCACGTTGTATTCTAATCGACCACTAGTAAGGGGCCATTCAGAAAGGACGTCCTTGTAATTCCTTCAAAAATTGACCCACCCTACCCCATGTCCACATTGTGTCCATTTTAGTCCAGGACTCCTTCCCATACCCCCCAACATAATAGTCGTCCTTAATGTTTTTTGAAAAGTGTCCAGATAATTTTTTGGAACATACAATTCAAGGTGCTATTCAAAAAGTACTTCCTTGAAATTCCTTCAAACCATGACCCTCCCCCAGCCTCTGTCCACTTTAGCACAGATTCCTTCCCCCCATATACGTCTTTAATTTTATGAAAAGTAGGGTGTCTGGAAAATTTGTTGGAACATACAAAGGCCCATCCTATAAATTTCAAAACACTACTCGCTACCAAGACATATTCCAAGACATTTTTCCAGATTTTTCTGATAAAAGGAAATTTCCTGACCTCGAAGGGAAATTCCAGCATAAAATTGGTGTCTTCCGGTGTCCATTTCCCCTTTCAATGGCCTTTAAAACTCAAAAAATCCAAAAACTGAAAAATGCCATCATTAGTGCATGGACATCCACAATGGTTACCCCCTTATTCCCCCCTGACCACATGCCAGCACACCCTCTACACCCCTTTTGAGGACGTCCTTTTTGAATGGCCCCTAATTTCGTACTATAATTCATGAAATTTCTCCTAAAATTTCATGAATTTCAGATTTACTGCAATGAGTTTTGGAGATGCTATCAGTTTTGAACAAGGAATTTGATTATATTATTTCATAAAATTTCTGCCATAAAATGCTGTAGCAAAAGTGTGTATCGAGACTGTGATCACTAGAAATTCTCTAAATCTTGGTCATTTTTCATTGGTTCTCCACCATGCCCATGTTTGCGAGTTTTATTTTTATTTGAGAGTAATGACAAAATAAGGAAATCCATTTGTTTATTTTTTTGTTTCTCCCCAAACGTCTTAGGGGGTCATTTTCTCGATGCTAATGTTCAGTGGTCCATCTTTTATGGACCTCGGAAGCCCCGTGGCTTTTCCTCACAACAGCACATTGGCTAATTAATTGGCGCGATTAATTATCCGTCGTTTATATGCTTCTGGTCTGGTGTTTATACAACCGTCATTAGGAGAGAGGACCTTAAATGCATTCCCTGCATCCGAAATATTGCCAGCGAAATGAATGCATCATCCGAGGGGGTTTAATGTTTGTGCCGAAATTAATCGGGATGAGAAACCCAGCAGATGGGCCACATCACGAAACTGCACTAATTAACCGATTTGTGTCTTCACAGGCGGTAAATTTCCTAATGAAAGCAGCCTACGAAAGCCTCTCCAACAAAATCATCCTTTATTAGGCACTTGATTGAATAAACATTTTTATGCCTACTTTGGGACGATGACGATGCTCTGAAATAAAAATTAGGCTTTCGATAAGGTCCTAATATCGTTCGTAAACACTTGTCCCTCCGTATCTTATACAAAAATGTGCGGTCATCGCTATAGTGGACATACAACGTGCGATGCCCTTCACATTCATAAACGAAATCGAATTTAAATGCCCTCTGTGTTCATTAAATAATCTTAATTTAATTTGTCAACTCCCCAATATTTGTTTAATTTCCAATATGGTAGTGCCCTTTCATTCTTGATTTTGGAAATTGCCTTGCTAAAGATTCGAATGCCACTAGGGGGTGCTGAAGCGAGGATATTTGGCGCCCAGGGCAAAACACCCAAGACCATTGGTGTGCCGCCAATGGTCCTCAGGTGTGCCGCGGAACGTTTTATTTACAAATTTATTTAAATCATGCTTCTATAAAAATAAATTGTTATTTATCTTTATACATCATGATATACAGGGTGGGCCAATAAAAAGTAAGCCAACTTTATACAAATCATAAAATGGTTATTTGTTAATGGAATTTATTAAAAATTTGTACATGTGTACTTAAATAGGATACAAAAAGATTCCCTATTTCAATTTTGTGTTCAAAGTTAGCACCTTTCTCCGGAAATAGTTTCAAAAATTGCCTAGCACTGTAATTTTTCGTTTTACGCAAAAAAACGTATCGCGTTTCTTTCTTCTTCAGTGAACGCCATTTTGAAAGACAAATTCGAACGATTACGTCATTAAAAAAACGTGAATGAGGGCAATTCGACAGTAAAGATAAAAACAAAATTTGTACAAATTTTCATTAAATTCCATCAATAAATAACCATTTTATGATTTTTATAAAGTTGACTTACTTTTTATTGGCCCACCCTGTATAAAGTAACTAAAATTTTCATTTTATGTCTCTGGATTGCTATTATCAATGCTTTTCAACCGGTGTGTCGCGACAATATGAGTCTTAGTTTAGTGTGCCGTGAGTGGTAAAAAGGTTGAAAAACACTGCATTAGAATCAACCAGTAAATATGTCAGAGGAGATTATAGTTTCGGTACTTCCGGAACAAAAAAGTCAGTACGTAAACCCCATTCTAGGAGTAAATCCCGCTGCTAGTCTTCCGAAAATCCCAACTTTTTAATGCATTTTCGGGAGATTGAAAGAAGGATGAGGGAGTGACAGAGTGAAATAATGGGGGTTGAAATACGAGGGCATTGTTAAGTAATGTCACGTGACGAGGATCGTGTTGAGATTATTGCCAAAATGCCGCATCGCTGTCTGTTCTTGATAAGAAATTCATGCCCCAATTTTCCTCCACTCCACTCCTTGCACATTTCTCCTCCATATATGTATAATACCTATGCAGAAGCGCCGTTGTTGCAATCTGATTCTCGAATTGAAAGTCCATGCGAATGATGACAGGGGACATATTTCCAATCTTTTGTCCGCGGATTTTCGTGCGGGATCCACGTGTCAGATTTCCATTGAAAATCCATCAGAAATAAGTCGGCGAAATGCACTCTATGCTCGATGCCCGGATTTGGTTTTAACTTTTCCTTTCTGTTTTTCAGGGGGTTCAAAGTGGGCTTCCTGAAGGGGAAGGGAGATGGTTTAACCTAAAGGGGGGAAAATGTTGGAATCAATGGGAGGAAAAAAAAGATGGGCGCTCATGACCGGTATCTCCATCTCGCACACTTTTCCATTTCACGTACTTATAAGAGTTGAAAATGCGACGAATGAACAAAAGGTCACGTTGGGTAGTGTCAACGACATTCATTATTACTCCTTCAACATCTTTTTTTTAGGTTTGAAAATAAGTTTTAAATTACGCGAAATTCAATAACATGGTGAGCTTGTAACGATGCTGACAGCTGCACTCTGATAAATCATACATTTTATTGGGTAAATCCCACATGTTTCCTTTTATAAATACGTATACATTTTTATCACACGCTTATTTGTTATAAATGTTCTGGACGTATTTATTACAAAATTGTTAGATCAGCATACAAGTACAACACACCCATTCCTACACTGCAAATCAAAATATCTTAAAACAAGATGCATAGTCAACTTTTTTTCCTTGTCCGCGTGATAAGACGCAAAAGATGCATCTTATTAATTTCCATCTAAATTACACCCATACCTCGCTTTACGGCCTAGACACGTTCTGGAAAAGTTGGGCGTAAAGCGAAAAAGCCGTATATCGAATTTCTGCATTGTGATTTTCATTTTTTACCCTTCTTAAACGAAGTGAAACCCATAAGTTGTTTTATTGTTAGCCAAATCCGACCTTGTTTGTGCAAATTGGGTAACTTATCACATTTTTTGGCCACTTTCTTTAATTACAGCATTTATTTTTGACCGTATAACGAAACATTGTGGGCCGTAAATCGACAAAGTGCCATAATTAAAAAGCCGTTATAGCGAAAGGATGTATAAATAGCGGCCGTATAGCGAGGTGTAGGTGTAAATGCCTTTTTTTAATTATGCCACTTTTTCGATTTACGTCCCACAATATTTCGTTATATGGCCAAAAAAAAATGCTGTAAATAAAGAAAGTGGCCAAAAATGTGCTAAGTTACCCCAATTTGCACAAACAAGATCGGATTTGTCTAACAATAAAACAACTTAAGGATTTCACCTCGTTTAAGAAGGGAAAAAATGAAAATCACAACGCAGAAAAAATTGATTGGTATTACCGCTTTTCGCTTTACGGCCAACTTCCGCAACGTATCTAGGTCGTAAAGCGAGGTATGGGTGTATATATATATTTGTTTAATGAGGATAATATCCCATTCGAATTAGCATAAGAAGTTAGCATCAGAAGTTGGTCTTGTAAGGGTAGCTTCAGTGAAAACAATGGCCATTTACCTTCAATATTACTGCCATCACACCCATGTAGGGATTCCCAATCAATATTGATAAACACCTCATTCCTGGCATTAAGTTGAAATCCATTTACAAAAATCCAGTGTAGGTTTACTACTTGAAAAAGGGAATATTCCCATTTTCATTGCATTTTATGACTCATATCCTGCTGCAGTACACTCTACACGTACGATCTCTACATCACTTAAATAAACAGAATAAATTTCCAGCATTTTATATATTTTTATTAAAATTTTAATTTGGAAAACTTTTCAGTATACATTTGGAAATGCGAATGTACTAATATTATCGTTCTGGAGAACCATTTCCAGTAAACAAACCCAGATAAAGCGGATTAATGTTTTCAAAATCCTACCTAAATCCTTCCTATATACAAAACTCGTTTTTGCTACAATGTAATCGTAGTAAGTCTACCGTCTGTAAAATGTTGCTATTCCCAGCGCGGAGTTTTTACCGATATTTACTACTAAAACGACAATAGATGCAATTGTTGAAAACATCCATTAGGAAGTTAGTGATGCGTAATATGCAATTTTGGTCGCTATTGAAATTGAATGAAAAACATGCAGTAAAGAGTGCAGGCAGCCAGACATCAACGAAGTGGATTGCATAAGCTTTGGAGCGATGAATAATTGAAATTGGTCATGACGTAAGCAGAAAAATGCCTATTTTGCTTGAATGCCTTTATCTCCTGTTTTATTTAAAAATTTTAAAATTTCGTTTTTGTAGCAGATTGTCTAAGTTACCTAAAGATAGCGAATCGCAGGATTAATGCCATTAATGCCGACATATTTTCCTCATTTATTTAAGCGGGATCATAACCCTATCCTTTTCAATGGGTCGGGCTTGCAAAGATACTCACAGTTGAATGAGGGAGGTTTGGGTGGGGGTGAGAATTGTTTGGGGTGGCTCGATGGATCAGCAAGGGCCTCATCTTGATGTTTTTCACTTTGAAATGGTAGATTTTTAAAAAATTAATATACAAGTTTGAAAAATGTCCATTATTTTGCACACGCTGCCAGCAGGTAGCAGCATGAGATAGGCAAGTTTGAGTACAAAAATTCAAATAATAAATTAATTTAAAAAATCTACTATTTTAACGTGAAAAATGACACGATCAGTTCCTTGCTGATTTATAAAGCGATTTTAAACAATTTTTATTTTATTTAATCTTTTTTGTTTGTTTGACTGTGAGTGTCTTTGCTAATTTTCCCATTGAAAGGGGTATGGTTGTAATCCCCCTTAATATAATGTATGTTAAAATGGTTATAACTTATTTAACAATTATCTTGTACATTTAAGTTCGATGACCATGCACTAGGAATCCCCAACACTTTTAGAAACATTAACCTACCCCCAAAGTGTTGGCAAACACTACAAGCAGATATGCATGCAGTGATTGCCTACTTACAAGACACAGTTTTTATGTTTACAGAGACAAATAAATTAATAAAAATAACACTCGGATAAATTAAAATCGATAAGCAGTAATCTTATTTTAAAGTATACTTAAGAGTGAGGATTTTATTGTAGGTTTTTAATCTCTATTATAAGCATCGGGGGAATACTCATCCTCATTGCTCTTTTCTCAGATTTGACCCATTGCCCACAGATGGAGAAAATAATCAAAAATGGACACAACTGGGCCTCTGTTCAACGAACCTGAATTCACGAAATTCGTCGAATCGTGACCCCCCCTCCTCCCAATTCGCCATGACACGTATAGTTCGTCGTCTTTCGCTTCAGGAAGCACGCTGAAAATGCGAATGCATCAAATTTCTATTCAGCAAATATTAATGCATTCTTTTATCAATTAATTACCTCGGTTGCGTGAGCCGTTGAGAGATTATCTTCCCTTAAAAACGCATTGTTTATACATTGCGTCTAGGCGAAATAGAGTGCGGCGAAAGTTCGCGCTTCACCGCTTTTGTTTAATGCAAATGAAAACTAATGAATGTTGGCACAGACGAGTGTGAACTTTTAATGTAGACTAGCGATGACGAATATATAACTCCAAAAAGATAAAAATTTTAAACTGAAAACATGCCTCGAGGTTCGTGCTCCATGTACGTGTTGAGGAAATGCTTTTTTATTCTGCTACTTGTATCCGTAAATTTACTTTTATTAATGAGGTGTCTCTTCATTCAACCTGAAAATCACATTCAACTATAAAGATGAAAAGAGCAGATTCTTCGTATAAATACCGTCGAGTTTAGCTCTTGATACGTTCATTTTAACGGGATGAAAAGAGGCTTGAGCAAATGCTCGTAATTCAGATTAAGCATAATGATGTGTCGTTAAGTACGAACATGGGTTTGTGGCTGTACACCCTTAAGGAAAATTCTCACCTCATTCATATGTTAAATTAATTGATTTTGTAAACATGCATTTTCACAAATATATATACCAAGTGCTGAAAATGAAGCTATGAACTTTTATACTGCTTATGCTTAACTTTTAAGACATTTCTGGATGGAAAACTTATACAGTAGAATCTCTCTAAATGCATCCTGTGTAAATGAATAACATCTCTAAATGCATCCTGTGTAAATGAATAACCTCTCTACATGCATCCTGTGTAAACGAATATCCTCTTTACATGCATCCTGTGTAAATTATTAACCTCTCTACATGCATCCTGTGTAAATGAATAAATATCCTCTTTACATGCATCCTGTGTAAATGAATAACCTCTCTACATGCATCCTGTGTAAATGAATAACCTCTCTAAATGCATCCTGTGTAAATGAATAACCTCTCTGAATGCATCATGTGTAAATGAATAACCTCTCTGAATGCATCCTGTGTAAATGAATAACCTCTCTAAATGCATCCTGTGTAAATGAATAACCTCTCTAAATGCATCCTGTGTAGATGAATAACCTCTTGGGACCCGTGTATATAAATGAACCTGTCTAAAAGCATATTTTTTTACTGGTGCTAAGCGTATGTATTTAGACAGGTTACATTGATTAATTACTTTAAGGAGCTATTCAAAAAGGACGTCCCCGAAATTCCTTCAAAAATTGACCCCCTGGTGTCCATTTTAGCCCAGACCACCCTCCCTTCCTCCTTTTCTCATAGACGTCCTTAATATTTTCTTTATTTTTTTTATTTTTTTGAAAAGTAGGGTGTCCAGAAATTTATTGGATTGGCCTTTGTGTGTTGCAACAAATGTTCTGGACACCCTACTTTAAAAAAAAAATGAAAGGACTTCTTTACATAGGTGGAAAGGGGGAAGGTCTGGTCTAAAGTGGACACTGTGGACAGGGGGTAGGGGTGGGGTGGTAAATTTCTGAAGGAATTTCGGGGGCGTCCTTTTTGAATGGCCCCTTATCCAAAACCAACCACCCTAGCGGTCATTGGCGCTGCTGGAGCCATCTGGCGGACGCGTCGGTTCATGTCCATCAATCATTACTCTATATTAAATTTGTGAAAGTGAAAGGGGGAGGTGAGTGAGGTTGTAATGCTGCAAGCGGATGGAGAATTTTGCCGAAAAAGGGGGATTATGTATACTCCAATTAACGGCAATTTAATTTATGGGAGCTCCATTAAGATTAGGCGTCTGCGCGTAGAAGCGAATGCCATTTAATTTCAGCCATATATGCAAAGTTAATGTGTCCGTATAATCGCTTAAATGACGGCCATTCGGCGATGAGATTATTCGCCGTTGCCCTAACAATGGACTTTTAATGGGCGACCATTAGTCCTCGCCAATGGGAAAACGCAACCAGCGCCACCAGGAGGAGCTGCAACAACTTATCGCCACGCCCTCTATCATCGAATTCTTTAACTATAATGAAGTTTAAAGTTTCATTCAGTGTTGAAGTTATACGCTGTGAGTCATAAAAAAAACGTAGAACCCAATCAAAAAAATCACAACTTCGTGAAACATGCTTCGATTTGAATAAAATTTGGCACTTACGTAGAACAATAGTGTAGGAACAAAAATGAATTATAAAATGTGCTCAAAATGTTCTCCGGTGGTCTTTACACAAGCCCGGAGTCTAACGCGCCATTCTTAGATTGACGAATCGATTATACGTTGGTCGAGTTCAATCCAAGTTTTCTTAATTTGTAGTTTCGAGTCTTCGATATTATTAATCTTCGGTTTGTAAACCTTTTCCTGGAGAACTCCCCAAATTTTGTAGTCCACTGGATTCAAGTCCGGTCTGTTTGGTGGCCAGTGGTTTGGTTCGATGAACTGTGGCGTTTCCAGTTGCAGCAGTTCAACTGTTTCTCGAGCACGGTCTCTTTGAAAAATGAAAAACTCCGAGATTTGTCTCAAGTCCGGAACAAGTGTTTTGTTGCTACACTATTCTTCTAAGTAAGTGCCAAATTTCATTTAAACCGAAGCATTTTTTACAAAGTTGGGATTTTTTTTATTGGGTTTTACTTTTTTATGGCTCACAGTGTATATTGTAGGTATCGAGGGACGTGTGGAGTTATTATAACCCAAGTAGGATAATTGTACATACTTAATTTTTGTACGTACATATAACGGTAGCAGGTGATTTTCCCCAGTCAATAATCATCAGCACAAAAATCTCCAAACAAAAATCTCCAGTCAACAATCTCCAAAACAACAACAATCTTCTGTCAAATATCTCCCCTCAAAAATCCCCAAATCAATAACCTTCATGGACCTTCTTGCTCCAAGGAACAAAATCTCCAAATTGATGCTATATTTAATTAATTCAAAGTATTGTTCAATTAGGTTAGGTTAGGTTTTTGCAACTTTTTGCATATTTTGTATTTGGTGGATTTTTTACCATGGAAATTATTGTTTTGTGGATTATTGAGTGGAGATACTTGTTTGGGGATTTTTGTTTTGGGGAAAATCACATGGAACCCATATAACATTGGAGTTGTGGATGATTTCTCATCCACCAGTGGCGCTGCACATTCCCAATACACTCTCATCACCACATTGTTTTTTTTCTAGCTCTTCTTGTCCCTCTTCTCCCTCATTTCCTTTTAAGAGCCTGATTAAACTGACATTTTAATACGTTGGTAAGCGTGTGTTTATCTATAAAAAATAGACGCAGGAATTTGCCAATTTTGATCGTCTGCTCGTATTTAATTTCCTGTAGCTAATACGGTTGCAAGACGTAAAACCTTGTTTTTCTTCAGTGGATTGTTTCGCACTGTCGAGGCAAATCTAAAGAATCCCTGCTACTTTCATTATAAGGAATCGTTGAAAGTTTTCTGTTAGGGAATAAAATCCATCAAAATCAACAATATACTCAATTGTATGATCATACATTCGCTTATGTGATCCTTAATATAGTAACAAAAATAAAAACTTGATATCTCTAAATATGGAACTTTTATAAAAGTTACAAAAATATATATGGCATAAATAGTGCTTAGTCCCCTTGTCCACATGGTGTCCATTTTAGTCCAGACCCCCTCCACTCCTCATATACGTCTTTACATTTTTTGAAAAGTAGGGTGTCCAGAAAAAATTATTGGAACTTTCAAAGTCCCATCCTAAAAATTCCCAAGCAACCGTCTCACTGCCAATTCCACGACATTTTTCCAGTTTTTCTGATTAACCGAAATTTCCTGACCTCGAGGGGAAATTCCAACATAAAATTGGTGTTTAACACAAATTTAGGCATAAATCCCGACTTTCCCGAACTTTTAAAAATTCAAGTACATTTGGGACTCAGGACACATTTCTTCTGGTGTCCAAATTTTCCTTTCACTGACTTTTAAAACTGAATTAAACAGAAAATCCTAAAACTGAAAAATTCCATTATTAATGGACATCCATAATGGCTTCTCTCTCCCCCCTCCCCCCTCCCTCTTGAGACCTAAATATATTTTTCAGCCTGGATACTGTAAGACTTATCACCCACTTGAAGAAATGCAACTCGTCTGAGCAAATAATAACACTAATTCAAATCCCATCTTAAAATTTGTGATACATATTCTTTTTGACACTTTATACTTATGAGCAGAATTTCACGTGAATGGATTGCATTTTTTTGTTAATTTTTCCTTATTTTGTGCCTAGAAATGTGTAATATAAATGGAAATTTCTTGGCAATTTTAACTCTGTTAACTATCCTAAATGCCACTCTCGAGAGCCGGGTGAACAACCATTATAATCTCATTTCGCATAAAACTGAATGAAAAAGACATTTGAAGAAGGAGTAATGACGTTGGGCTCGTCGTTAAGTTCCCTAATACTCGATTACGCTATGGTTAAGGTACACTAAAAAGGATGATTTCTGGAACACTCGGAGTGACGCTGTCACCGTTTAATTCCTTAAAAGGGGGCGCTGCGACAATTCAAAAAGCACTCAGCTTCGCTTAATGGACTTTTTATTACAATAAACTGATCGCCAGCAAATCAAAAATCCCATCGAACAGTCGAGTCAGCAGCAAATACTTTTAAAAAAATCCAAATCTACGTGAAATTGCAATCAGTCTTTCACAATCTTTACATTACATTGGCCATATTAGATATTCTGAAATGACCCATTTTTCTTACTCTTTTAGTATTATTATTTACGGCATTGACATCGATGAACTTCTATTAAGAAAAACTGAGGTCATTATCCTTTAGGACCTAATAAGTGGAAATTAAAACATTAATTACAGCAAATAATGCCGTCGTCATCATCATCAATAACCATGGGGCTAAGAGGCCATTCAAAAAGGAGGTCCTCAAGAGGGGGTTTAGGGGGTCTGTTGGCATGTGGGGAGGGGGAGGGAGGGTTTTAACCATTATGGACGTCTACTAATGATGATTTTAAATTCCTCTTTTATTAAAGAAAAATAAATACTTATATAAAAGTAATTTAATATTGAAACGGTGCTTCACGTTCAATATCAACATTCCAGTTGGAGTTATTTCTATTTTTATACTTATTATAAAAATGGAAATAAGGCTTATCAAATTGAATCTTAGAAGAAAGTCTGGTAAAATGTTCCTGCATAAGAAAAATAATTATCCGCAAGAAAATAATATTTTTATATGTAGAAATGATAAAAAAAATCACAACTGGATTGCTCGATGCCATTTATGGATGACCCAAATCGTGCCCTAGGACCGAATCTATATTAAAATCGTATATGAATATCATATCTCTCTGTATATCATAGAATAAATAGCATTTTCAATATCTATCTTGCAGGAATTTTCGTTAAACCCAACGTATTTCACGTTAAATCAGCGCAATCGTATTATATCGACATTTCTCACTGGAAATTAAGCTAGTTTCATAGACATACCAATCGATCATCTCACTGGGAATTTAATATGAAATTCGTGATGATATGCAAGGGGCTGCATTTTTTTTATTTTTTATCTTCAATATATGAAGTTTGAAGACCATTTCAACAGCTGCAATATTCCAATGGCATATCGATTTCAGCTTCTTAACACATCCCAAATGTCATCGGTCATTTTGAGTACATTAACTGATTAAATATTACAGAGATGATTATAAAAAAAATTGAGCTGATTTTGGATGTAATAACATAAGTGATTTTCGAAATTATATCATAGTGTAGCTATACACATTTCCCCATGCCTGCGCAACTTGTTGCTTATAACAATCTTCAAACAACTTTCTTAAACCTCTGAAAACTGTCTGACAAATATATAACTGATTCTAATTCTGTCTAGACCAGAAGAGTTGTAGGGTTGTAGGGTTGTGTAGACTTGTAGGGTCGTGCAGACTTGTAGGGTCGTGCAGACTTGTAGGGTCGTGCAGACTTGTAGGGTCGTGCAGACTTGTAGGGTTGTGCAGACTTGTAGGGTTGTGCAGACTTGTAGGGTTGTAGAGTTGATCTCCAGTGTTTAGTTCGATGAAAAAAAGAAAAAAAAAGGTGGGGGTTGGTAAGATGGCGTCCGAAGGGATTTTGTTGACCGATGTACTTTCTGCCTGCCAACCTTCTCAGTTGCATCGGTTGACTGGTCATGTATCGAAACGTCCACCACTAACTAGATACAGTACGTGTAACAAATATATCCACTGAGAATGAGGGGTTGGAACTTAGGAGCCCTAGATCACTTTGCTTCTAATTGAATTACTTCCGTTTGCTAACCGTCTCTTGGCACCTGTTTGATGATGCTACAAATTGCATCCTCGCAAAACTAAGAGGGGGTAAAAAAAGCGTTGGGGATATTCTCTACAGGGGATAAAAATTGCCACAGACACGAGGATACAACGTTCGATGGGATCGATATGGTATAAATAAAAGCGCTAAATAGTGTAACCTTAACAATTGTTAAAAGCTATAGAGCTATACCCCTGAGTCGTTTATGCGACCCGAATAAAAAATTTAAGCTTTTTTTGGGAGTTCTTCTAGGCCTATCTATGGCGATGAAATTTGTTACCAAAAAAAAAATTCGTTCGCGAACATTGATAACCGATGCAGAGTGTAGATTTATGACATTGTAAAGAGAAAATTAGGTTTACACGTAGCATATGCAGCGCTGGGGAAGGGGACCTTTTTTAATGTTAAATAAAAAAAAAAAATAAGCTTTTACACGAATTGGTTATAAGGGGATGCGTGCGCAGCATCTTAAGAGCAAATTGGATGTGCGCTACTGTTGTTTTCATCTAAAATTTAATGTTTTCGGCTATTAACAGGATTTGATTCCAGATTTTGATTGCCAGCTTTTTAATTAGATCTTGGGGTTCGTCGTTGTTTTTATTTGCTGGCTTATCTCTCCCGAACACTTTTCATACCATTGGTGAGATGATTTTCTTTACAAGGAACCTTATGAAAATATTTTTCTAAATTCGTCTACATCTTTCCAATTTTGTTGTAAGATACACTGAGATTCGTACATTGATAAACCCTTTTTTGTGCGGGGAATACTTTCTAAAGGACATGCTAAAATACACTAAAAGGCATGTGATGTAGTTGACATGCTAAGTGCAAACAGTGGACATAAAGTTGGCATGCTAAGGACATGCAGTGGACATGCTAAGGACATGGTAAGGCCGTGCACTGGACATGCTAAGGCCGTGCACTGGACATGCTAAGGCCGTGCACTGGACATGCTAAGGCCGTGCACTGGACATGCTAAGGCCGTGCACTGGACATGCTAAGGCCGTGCACTGGACATGCTAAGGCCGTGCACTGGACATGCTAAGGCCGTGC
>JAQGAE010003578.1:0-14388 GCA_034696685.1 Julus scandinavius | reverse complement strand
CATTCAGACATTGATCCAAAAGAGTGCCTCCTTGAGGTCCTGATGGCAGGCACGACTGCCGAAACTAAACAGGGTGAATGGACATGGGATTCTGGCGCGGGGATCAGTCTCACTAATGACAAAACATGGTATGCCAAATACAGGGCCATCGATCCCATCTCGATGAGCTTATATTTAGGCACCTTTCCCATTGAGGGAAAGGGAACAGTGTTAATGTCAGTCCTTGTCGGCGGTGTAACAAAATTGCTCATCGTCAGGGACGTGGCTTACGCCCCCAGCGGCTAAAGGAATCTCCTGTCATCCTCCCAGTTGGCTAAATCTGCAAAAGATACTTGGATGAGAGACGCCGACAAGGTAAGAGTGAAAAACCCCAAGGGGGGCCAAATTATGGAATTTGAGGGGAGGGATCGGTTATATCACACAAACAGGTTCCCCCGGTCTGACTTGTGAAAGACCTAATTGGAATCGAATTCCACAGTTCATTCGGCGCCTGGAAAGGTAACGGACCTTGCTTTGTGGCACACCAGGCTGTGTAACATGAACACTGGCTCGATTATTAAGATCTTAAATGTGGGTCAGTGAGGTGATTGCCACTAATTAAGTGTTCCCCACTCATGTAACATATGCCTTCAAACAGAAGTGCGTCACCGAACAGCGAATGCATTTTAAGAAAGGTTCTCCAAGATGCCGCTCAAATTGGTCCATGCAGACATGCAGGATAGGCAGTAAAGTCTATGGAGTCAAACCCCAGAGACAAAGAACGGGAAATTTGTGGATACGGCAGATCAGGGTATTCTTTTCGGCTATGCCTATTCCACCCGGGGGTACAGGTTTTATAATGCCGACCAGGACTGCATTTATGAGTCCAGTCAAGTTAAGATCAATGAGGACTTCACCATTGATGACTCGCAGACCAGGGTCGAGTAACCTGAGTCAACGGATAAAGAGTATGTTAAAGCCCCGGCCCCTCCTCTACTGGTTCCGAAGAGAGATGCCTTCTATAGAAGTTAAACGACCACTGGTTTCGCCAGTGCGGAAGCATCATAAAGTCTTATTAAGGGATCCTTTACCATTAAAATGAAGAAGGACCGTAATCTCCTGGAAAACTGGAGATCGATCTGACGTATACTATTATCATGATGGTATACGTCTGTGATCAAGCAATGAGAATAATCCTATTGAAAGGAGGAGGAAATTACATTTAATCGCAAAGATTATGACTTCTCCACGAAAAATAACTTCCAGGGCGAGTTCTCACCCTCCGGTAGCCAGGACCTGCAATGCGGAGTTGAAGGAGTTATAATGCCACCTGTAAGCTCCGGGCTACCTGAAGAGGGGAGGAGTAGTTTCTTGATACTGAATCAAACGGTGTCGAGGAAGATCCCAGAACTATAGGAGAAGTCATGAGTTCTCACGACGCAGGTAGATGGTGGGAGGCAATTAGCGACGAGATGCAAACCCTCAACAAGCGTAAGGTTTACTGGATTGTGAGTCCCTAGCCTAGAGACAAAGTTCTCAGCAATCGATTAGTATTTACCCAGAAAAATGACGCCAAGGGGGAGGTCATCCAGCACCGGGCACGCCTTGTGGCGAAGGGGTTCCAGCAGCGGGAGGGATGGGATTACGTGGACGTATTGAATCCAGTGATTAATTTCACTCTAGTCCGTGTTTTCTTTTTCCTCCTTGTTGTGTGCGGGTGCTGGGTGCATTGTCATCTTGATGCAAAGTGTGCCTTATTGTATGGTGCACTTGACATCCCAATCCTTATGGAATCCCCCAGGAGGGGATGAAATTAAACATCTGGTCTAGCAACTTGAAAAGTCCCTCTACGGACTCCATCTGGCTGGCAGGTGCTGGTGGAGTACCTTACACGAGGAGTTGAAATCTTGGGGTCTCATACCACTTGCCACATGCGAGTGCATCTATCGGTTGCGTTGTGATGTTCTGATCCTGGTTTATGTTGACAACCTGTTGATCCTAGAGAAGAATATGCAGTTCTTGGCCTAGGTCATCTAAATTCTTGATACATTAGCAAAATTCATTAGTCCGCCTAATTTATTGGCCTGGAATCAGGTGGAGAATTTGCTGAATTATGTCAGCCAGACAAAAACAAACGTCTGATTCTCATTAGGAGCCATGATTCCAGGATCAGGGCGTACACTGACACATCCTAGGGGTCCGATGTGGATACTAGTCACTCCATATCGGGGATAGTTGTAATGATGGGTCATTCCCAGATTACGTGGAATTCGAAGAGGCAAACTATCATAGCTCAATCATCCATGGAGGCGGAGCTTGTAGCTTCCGTCAACTTGGTTAAGGAATTAATTTAGCTATCTGCGATTCTGGAGGAAGTGTCGCTGGATTGCTCCAGGGAAATCCTGGGCCGGCACTCTTTCTGGATAACCAGTCTGCGATTCATGCCATCCACAACAAGGTGGAGAATGGCATTACCAAATACTTTAATTTGAAACTTCGGTTTGTGAGGGACCATTATAAGAAGGGTCTCTTCCAAGCCCTTGTCCTCCGACCGAATTAACCAGCTAACCCCTTATTTATACCTATCATGAGTTACACTTAATGAACTTTCTACGAAAACGGGGAAGATTGTTATTCTTCTTTTTTTGTTTTTCACGATATTATGAATTTATTTGCCATTTTATTAACTGTTATACGTATATGTAATATATTGAGTGTAACCGTAACTTACCTTTTTGGTCTGATAAAGGGCCGTCCCTGGACCTTCACTTTGAATAAACCTGAAAGGGAAAGAATCATTAATTGGACCTTTAATGATAATAATTGAATGGTGTTAAATATTACATAAATATTAAATAGTGTGGGAAAATAACTTACCTGGGAGTTTGGGGATGTTATAGATCAGTTAATTGGTCACACTGGTTTTGAAGGCCATTTAGAGTGTCTAAAATCTGGCCGGCACTCTTTGTTTGGCTGCCGAAGTGTCGAGAGGTCCGGCCCTTTCATCACCTAAAACGGAATTAATATGCAATTTGTTTAACACTGTGCGATGAATAGTGTGGTGTGTAATAACTGTTAGTGTTAGACAATGGATTTATTTGATGGTTTAATTAAAGAAATATTACTCTAAATACATGATGGATTCAAAAGGAGTTTCTTCTTGGGGTTGATGTCCCTGTAATTAAAAAGGGATCATCATAAATGATAACAACAGTAGTCAGATCTGTGATTTCCGAATCTGGCCTTCATTCACTCTAAGGCTTTCTGGAAAGATGATGCTTTGACTTGGTGATTTTGCCACCATTCTTCTGCTTCATGAAGAATGTGCTCCAGCTTGTTCGTCTGATACTTGATATGTGTCGGCTTGTAGCATAAAGATGTACAACCAAGACACAAATGTGCTTTTGTTACCTGTAAATTTAGGTACTTGGGCAAATATGGTTTGTAGACCATATGTGTCCTTGAGTTCTGCTGCTCTTTGAGCAGCGACTGGTGATGGATTTGCTGTTAAGACAGCTGTTGACAAGACTTGCACAGGACTTTGCTGCAGTGTCGTAAAACTATGAGTACACTGTGGTGTCAGGGACACTTTATCCACTGATGTATTGACAGGTCCACACCCAACAGGTGGCATGACGCTTGCTCTGGTGTTAAATGGACTGCTGCTAGTGAATTCTGCAATATCGTGGTGAATTGCAGTTGGGTACCTTGTGGGCAAAAAACTGTCATGCATGTTTATTGGACAAAACACTTCACCATGGGAAAGCAGTATCACTGTTTTATGGTTAAGCCCATAGGTGCTCTGTATCCAACACTTGCTAGTCGTGTAGACTTGCGGCGAGTGGCCGTTGGATTATATTAAACCAGTAGTTATCCTCCAGCGGTCCAGTTGTTACTTGTTGATTTCTCTGATGCTTGTTGATTAGTGATTGATGTAGTCAAATTATGCTGCGACACAAGTTGAGCGTTCTCAGCTTCTAACTGCTGTCGTTGACTACGTAATTCACATAATTCTCGACAAAAAGTTCAGAAATCTGACAGGTTTCCTCTGTAGACTGTGTCATCCCACTAGAAGGAGTGGAGGAAGAAAGTAGCATTTGCTGTGTACAGAGACAACAACTGTCGGTATAACACAGGATTCGTGTTATTGAATGCTGCTAATTTAGGCGGAATAAGCAGTCTATTCTGTAGATCCAATGGAGTTGAGTGGGAATTTACAACTGCCCTGTTGGAAATCATCTACGCTTTGCATTGGTTGGCTGAACACGGGTAACCTTGTACCTAAGGTCGTAGTGGAACTCATGATCGTTGGATTTGCTGTCCTAGACAATTGATGTTGAGGACTGCTTAACTCAATTGTACGAGATGAAGTTCTCTGTCGACAAGTGTAGACAAGTTCTCCCTCAACGGAGACTCAGTGTCCAGAGGCCTTAGTGTCTGGCTGTGAGACTGATGTGTGCCAGTTTTTAGGTGTGCGGTTTGAGTGGGTGCTCCGTCTATATGGAAACGAATGATATCATTTCAGACAGGGACATTCACATGGGGAGTGGTTGCCGCAGTAGTTTGCTTATCTGCAGGTTCAGCAGTGGTAATGCTATCTGCTGTATCACCAACTCTCTCTAAGAGTCCTTCAGATTGGCGAAGGGCCTCCAAGGCTCGAGGTGGTGGGAGGGTTTTTGAACAAGGACCCTCAGCCTTGTTAAAGATTTCCTCTAGGGCCTCCATAAGGAGTTCTTTAGGTTGTGAGGGGTCTTTAGTGGTGTGTTCTTAAGACTCGTAAAATCCAATGGCATCTGGGATAAAAATATCCAATTAGCCTCAGGTGAGATTAGCTGTCTGCCATTAGATTAGTTACCTGGCTTAAGTAGGATGAGACAATGGGGGTTGCAAACAAACCTGAGGGGTTTGTTTGCTTTTACGTAACAAAAAGTGGAGTTAAGAAATCGAACCCAATTTATGCCCATTTATGGTTATGGCGCGAACCGCACCAAGTGCACTAAATAGGCGCATAAATTTAAATTTTAGTTTGCATAGGAAAAATTCTGATTCCAAGATTTGAAAAACTATGAATGCTTTCGGATTCTTCTTTTAGATAGCCCCAACTGATTAGTTCCCTTTCTTAAAATGTGTCATCACAATCTGTCTGTTTTGCTCTATGAGCAACAATTGTTGGTATAGAAATTTGGGGGGCAGCCTCAACAGACAGCCGGGACTTGCTGTAAACTGTTGTCAGAGATCCATCTCATGTGAGAAACCTGTTCTGTAAACCCCATAGTTTTATAAAACTTTACCTTGAATTACGCAATTAAAATTAGAAATTCCCTTAGTAATAATAACAAAGTGAAAATTTGCAAAAGAAATAAATTTCAAGTTTGCTACGAATTTTTAGAAATTTTTACTTTTCCTTCTTACCCTGATGATAAAATAAGATATTAGAGATGTCTCTTATAGGAATTTTAATGTTTTTTCACGTGTCATAAGGTTTTTTATAACATGAGTATTTTACGAGTTGTACAGTGCTGTACAGAATTATAATTTTACCAGATAAACTAAATTTATTCTTTGATTACCATTAGAGCAACATAAATGAAACAACAACAGGATAATCCGGCTCATATTGGATCAATGTTCATCATAAATTATCCATTTTTATAGAATACACCCTATACCTTGATATATGGCCACTCTTTATATGGTCATATGCTATAATGGCCTTTTTTTAATACTGCCAAAAATGTTTTACGTGGATTGTCATTACAAAGAAAGAAAAATTTGCCGGCAAAAAGAAGCAGAAAGCAAGGCAAAGCCGACAACGTTGGAACAAAATTTTAACCTGGGTTAATCCACAACAAGCAGGAAGTGATGATGACAGCATATTTGAGTGTAGCTTACTGATTCTTCATGTTAATGTTCTTCATCAAATTAAAATAGTATTGACATTAAGTCGGAGAGAAGTTTAATGTGACCGTTTATTAAGACAGTGAGAACAGAATTTTACTTGCAACTAACAATTGGCACAGACAAATTTCTCCAATAACTCTGTGGGTGTAGAGGATGTTAAGCAGTCGCAGGTGCGGCACCTCACCCGAGGCCATCTGGAAATAGAGGATGCCAAAGCCAATGCCCCGCACTGGTGATGTAACTCCATTTGCAACATTGAATCCTTGGTTGACCTTTCTGAACTGGTCAAAGAAATCCCTGTTGTGGGTCATGTGGCTGGTAACACTAGAGTTCACACACCAAGCATCATACTTCGGCTTGTGGGACTTGGTCCTAGTCAAAAAGCTTGCTATGTGTAGTGCCCAACCAGCCCTTTCGGTCAATGCTGTGTTTCCAGAACTAAAATGAGGCCAGTCTCCTGGTGCATAGCTGCAGAGATTGCATATGTTTTTCTGGTATAGGAATAAGGTGCCCTTTTTTATTAGAAAAGAATTGAGGTTTGTACGAAGTTGTAAGACGAACTTTTTATGTATAAATGAATTTGATATATTAAGTATGGATGTCGGATTTGGAGTAAAGGGTAGAGGTGTTCATAAGTTTTTAGGGAGGAGTTTATTTTTAATTCCGTGTTTGGTGCAAGGAGATTAAGTGTATTAGTTATAGTTTAGTTTTTAATTTATTTTATTTGGGGGGGGGGTTAAGGGTTATGAGTAGGGGGTTGTGGGGGTGATCAGAATTCGGGGATATCTATGTAATGAAATGCTTATGGGGATTAAGCTTAGTAGGGGGATTGTCGAGCAATGAAGTAAAAGATGTTTGATCCAGGAAGCGCTCTGTAGGTGGGATGGAGGCAATCTTCAACCAATGGTGGAAAGTATGTTTTAAGAGAGTGATGTTTATTGGGGTTATTCCCAGTTTGCTTAAATCTTGTATGCTGGGGTGGAAGGGTTGTTGCAGTATATACATCTGTAGTAGACCTCCTGGAACCTATCAAGGCCATTGGGCTGAAAAAACGCCCATATGGTAGCTCCATATTTTAGCGTAGGAGATTTTATGGTATTAAACAGTTTTGAATGTGTGTCTATTACATTGATTTTATTGGTTGCAAATATACTGATAAGGGAATGACACTGTCTTTTAAATTTGGATTTGATAGCCACAATGTGGGCTTTAATGCCTCCAGTATAGTGAAACCGAATGCCCAGTTAAGTTTAAGGTATTTGCAGAGTGCTGCATGCAGTCCTCGCATGGCTTTTCTAGTTGGGGCAAGCAGTAGGACATCGTCTGCAAAAAGCAGACAAAGGACCACCAGTTTCCCAAACTTGCACCTCTTATTTTTTGGTAAATAGTCGGGTAAGTCTGCCTTGAAAAGTATAAATAGCAGCGGGCTGAGAAGATCTCCCTGCAGGATGCCTGATGTTGTTTTTATAGAAGCTGTCAGGCGTTTTGGTGTTTTTATGAAACACTCCAGCTGGTTATAAGAAGTCAAAATATTTGGTAGTAGATGAGTTGGGATCCCAAGTGCACAACATTTGGCTTAGAGGATGTAATGGACCACAGAGTCAAGGCTGAGCTTAAGGTCAATCTGGGGTAAGAATGTGGCATTTTTAGCATCTCAGCATTTACAGCTCAAGACTGACAAAACAGCAAAATGTGAGGTGTAGCATGAGAGTACTCTTATGCTTAAGCTTGAGATGCAGCTTAGAGGAGGCCAAGCTTAAGCTGCAGTTTGTTGAGCAGCTATATGTAACTGGGTTTGAGTTTTCCCACAGAAAGGAGAAAATAGACTTAGGGGAAAAATAACACTGAGGAACAGTGAGAAGTGTTTTTCTACGAGGGTTGTTTAGAAAGTCTTGCCTTTTATTTAATAATATTTGATTGGAATGTCTTAGAGAAAAATGAAAATATACAGAATGTTCCTTGGTGTTTCCCACAATGTCCACTAGATGGCATTTGGATCGCTGTTTTTCGTTATGCACAAAAAAAAGAGAGGCATGCTGAGTAAGTTCACAATGTTTAAACTGCGATCTGTAATTAAGTTTCTTTGGGCTTCAGGTTCAAATGCAAATAAAATTTATCGACAAATGTTGGCAATTTATGGAGACCAGTTTATGTCCAAAACACGTCTGACAGTTTTGTGGTTTTCCTGACAATTTTTGCAAACAACGGAAATGCGGAGATTTTGACATTTGTAGGATCGTGGCTAACATACCTGTGGCCTATACTAACATTGACTGCAACAATTTCTTGCCCAAGTCGGGTCGAGGCACCGCTGTCACATGATACGTTTTGTCTTTCCTGTTGAAATCTAAAATTTGAACTACTTTGCAGTCGAAAACATGAATTTTGCCTGCCAACCCTTCCAGGTACAGCCTGCCAATTTGATTATCTGGAAGGCTTATAGGAGATTTATCCTTCCTGACGGAGTGTATGCGACATCTCGGATGGCAGTGAGATGCTTTTGGCCGCTCACCACGGAAGAAAACATGACAGTACCCTTTCCAACAATCCGGAATGTTCCAGAATTAAAGTACATGTTGATGGAGGTGTTTCCTGGTACTCCGTGAACCAGCGGCAATTATGACATATGCTCATGCCCGCCACGGAATCCCAAGTCCACTGATCGTCGTTACCCTCGTCAGCGGTCAGTGCTACAACAAGGATGTCAAACCCCGCCCACTTCCCGGGAATAGTAACGTTGTTAGTGTTTCCCCCGGACTTTACCCAGAGCGACCTATTTTCTTTCCCTTCTGCTTCTTCTTGGCCCCTTTTGCTTGCGGTGCCTGCTGTGCCGCAGGACCTGCAGGGACAGGCTGCATTGGCATATTCATTAGCACATTGCTTTTCGATACTTTTGGCAAGATTTCTGGAATGGCACACTAGCAGATTTTTGAGTCAAATCGAAATGGTTGACTCCAACTTCTTTCTTGAGGGCCTTGATGAGATGCCATATAGTTAGTTTGTTACATCCAACTCGACCAACAAAACCATTGAGCCATCCTTCGACAGCATTATTGGTCCGAGGGAGCCCTTTAACTGAAGCGAGATGTTGATTCCAGTCAGCGATGGGATTAATTGAGACACTAAATCATCCATGTCGGTTTTGCTTGCTAATCCAAGTTTTCTTACCAAGTGCAGCATCATTGTTTTTTTTAAAAGGGAGAATCAAGGAGAGCAAAGTAGGCATTTTGAATATGTTCTACTGGAACAAGAGAAAGAGCAGCTAAACAACGAAGATGACTGGCATTGTCAGGGTTGTTAACACCATTAAAGAGGGAGAGGACTTCAGGAAGAGTCTGAATTTTTCTACATATGGCCTGAGCAAAGAGAAAGAAGCAGCCATGGATTTGCACATTAGGGAAATCTGAAATGTGCACTATTAAATCTGCAGATTTGATAGCGCACATTTTAGCATTTTCAAAGTCAACAAGGACTGATGTTGGGTTAAAGATCAGGTTCTAGGTTCTTGAGTGCAGTGATGGCTTCAAGATAGGTAGCTTTCTGCTTGTTTTTAAAGAGTACAAAAATAATAGGGACTGTGAGTCCCGAATCAACATACTCATGGATAGTCCAGAGTTGTTAAAACTGAGGAGGAGCTACTTTAAATGTCCCATCAGCAAGCCAATGAGAAGCATTAGCAAGGCGGCCTAACTTAGAACGCAGACCAAAGATAATTATGCGAGGGGATTTATGGTTATCATACAGAATGAACTCTTTGGTGTCAAGCATAGAGTAAGGAGGTTGAATGTCACTATCAATAGCAGAGGTTGGACAGGAAAGCTGTTTGTTTTCCGCTTTGCGTGCATTTTAAGCAGCAGCTTTAAGGAGGTCTTTGTTAGGAAGGGCATTATAACAGAAGTAGGAAGGCCTGGCAAAGCATCAGCAACAATTGCAGAAGGAATAAGAGGAGTGGGTTTTGCTGTGTTTTTGAGATTGGCGCACGTTTCCATTCACTTTGACCATTTCTGGTCATGCAACACTAGTGTTTTTCAGAAGTCTTTAAAAGTTGACCCGATCTAGCAGTAGCGTGAAAATTACATTTGATATCAGATTGAAACTCTGAGCAGCGCCAGTACGTAGAGAGTCCAGCTCAGCTATTATATTGGTCATGGAAGTGGAGAATGCAGCCATTGAGAAGAGGACAAGTTAGCCTTCAGGTACATGCTTGCCAGCTCGTTTGCCAGGGACAAAGCAAAGAGCAGAAGTATGTGATGATGATGATGAAGCAAACAATACACGGTACAGGACTTTCAATTTGTTGTGACAAGCCTACTATGCTATTGGGTGAGTTCATCATTTAGAGGAATTTTTTGGGTGAGTTTACCTTTTGGATGAATTCACCTTTTGGGTGCCTTTTTTGGGCTAGTTTACCATTTGGATGAATTTTTTTCGGTAAGGTTAATTGGGTGAGTTTTTTGGGTTAGTGTTTTTGGGTGAGTAAAATCAATACCGGGTAGGTTTGATGCTTTTGGCCTCAGCAATCAGGGCTGCCTTCACCTTGTCCAGGACGAACTCCTCGTCTGGCGACATGTGAAGGAACTTGATCTTAAGATCGAAGCTTGGAGGTAGGCTTATCAGCATCTGGAATGCCAAGTACATGCCATCGACTTGGCGACCTGCTTCTTCCAGTTAGATGGCTACTCGCTCCAACCGAGCAATGTAGCTCTCGATGGACACTAGATGTTCCATCCTCAGGGATTGGAAATGGCATCACAACTGCCAGATCTTTTGCGGGTAGTTGGCTCATATGTGCGCTGTATATGTGCCAGCACCTCCCTGCACTGGGTTCCAGTGAACTCCTGGAAAAGCGTTTCTCGAATCCGAGGGTGAACCAAAAAGAAAATGGAGTAAGCTTTCGGGCACTTGTCCTAGAACCTGTATTGAATGGCCTGAGTGGCAGTCGCCTCAAGATCCCTGCGGTCCTTACTCACAAACCACAGAAGGGACTGGTACATCAATATGACCTCCAGCTCTTTCCTCTAATTCGCATAGTTGGATCCAGTTAGAAGTGAAATCCAGGGCGACCAATCGGCGGTGTAGAGCGGGATGTCGAATCCCTCAGCCATGTTTTTCCAGTAGATAGTAAGTGCAAATTGGTATTTACTGAGCCATGCGGAAGAGACGTAATCGAAACCGCACGTACCCGATACCTCGCGATGAAAAACCAGTTTCTCGAGGGTCACAAAGAACGGTGTCATCGATTGGACAGAAAAACATGAAAAACCCAGACATTCCGACCAGAAGGATTGTCGCACAAACTCCGTACTTTTTGTTCAGAAAAACAGCAATATGAAGCCCGACTCATTAAAAAGGATAGTTTTGTGATCCCTTTTAAGGCAGTTATCGGCATGCCGCGTGTGTGTGACAGAAATGCTCCACTCCCTAAAATTGGGACACATTGAAATCCAGTTGCGAAAAGTTATCTATGGGGTTATTTAAACATTGTAATCTCTCTCATAATTCCCACATATTAACGGATAACCACACTAGGAGTAGATATAATCACTCCAGGCCTTTGACTGTGCTTCGTGCCATAACAGATGCCTACTATTTGTCTTTTTTTGCATGCGATTAGACGATGGAATAGCCTACCTAGCGATTCTCATGATTTAGTTACAATGCAGTCTAACAATGATGACTTAAGTCGCTGCTGAAGTAGGAGCATTCTCCTAAAATTGGGTACGATCTCCCTACCATATGGCATTTATTTGCTGACTGAAGGGTGCTGAGTTGATTTGAATTGAATTAAATCTATAACGGAACTGCTAAAAATATCAAACTGTGTTGAGGTTACCATTTCTATTGCCACTCTATTAGTGCAGACTCCATTGCTAAATGTCTGATGCATATATCTGATGTCCAAGACGTTTAACATTGAAGTTTGTGTGAGCTGCTTTGTTACTTCTTCAGTTTCACTGTAAGGGCTCCTTGTGTGAAGCACTGGGATGATGGTTTTTTTTACTGACACAAGAGTTATACAGACAGAATACGTTATGATTAAATTCCCTATTATAACTAAATGCAACAGGCATGGAGATGCAAAACAATTACTGTACGTGTACATGCACTAAAATTCTGCCAAATAGCTAACGACCCATCTAGGATTATGAAAAGGAGCAATTCCCTATTTGGTAGCATGAGCACATGTTTGCTCATAAACCTGTCTAACTGCATATTTTCACCAGTCTAAAAAGCATGCATTTAGACAGGTTCTGCTGTATGTTGAAATCCATATAAGGTTCATGTATTGGGTGGTCTGTTTATCATTATTTGCCCAAAATTCAAGATTAATAATATAAATTTGCCTTTGAATTTACGTGAAAATGAAGGGCCCCCAGTCCCCTAATAAGGGATCGGAGGGTTTCTATCCAATTTTCAATGGGTTCCCATTTTTTTTGAAAATTATGAATCAGCACTTTAAACAAACTAAGTTTTGTCTTAAACATTTTTTTGTATCTTCTTAGATGTCACTTAAAATGTATAAAAGCATTTAGCAATTAGCAATCAATGCACAGGAGGACATTGTGAGCCTGGTTGATTCTTGTTTTACATCGCATTGCAAGGTATTGAAAAAAGGAAATGGCCTATTTTACAATTTCAACAAAGTGGACACGATATTAAATTTTAGCGAGTGTCACCATAATGTGCGGAATGCATGTGAGGAGTATGCTACACAATTTCCGGATTGAAATCATTTAAGCATATCGACACTTCAAAGAGTAAACGTTTTTACTCAAACTGGAAGTGTTAAAACAAGAGTGAAACATCGATCAACAACTGCAATGCCCAATAATGCTGAAATTGGTGTTTTAGCAGCTAGTTACCAGAATTTAAGCATCAGCACCAGAAAAATTGCTGGTGAAGCAGGAATCTCCAAATGTACTATTTTGCAAATTATGAAACGTCACAGATTCCATTTCTATTATGCTTCACTACATCAACAACTCCATGGTTGCTGATGATTCTAATCTATATGATGAAAGAGATGAAGGCACAAGTTTCTCCCCCACACTCCAGGGCGATCTCGTCGTGCCAGCATCCTGGTGCGATGAGTGGCAGTTGAAATTAAATAAGGGAAAATGCTTGGTGGTGCATATCTCTCTGGATGGTGTTTAACTCGCTGTTGTTAATACTGTCAAATATTTAGGAATTTATATTACAAAAAGCTTTCTTAGAATCACCATTTCACAAAAAGTGTTGGTTCAGCGAACAATGGCTTAGATTCATTCAGCATGTATTTTGTGAATGTGTGAAAAATGTAAAAGAAACGGACTATGCAACTCTGGTTCGCCATATGTTGGAGTATTGTGCTCCTGTTTGGAACCCTTTCAGGATGGTTCATATTTAGGATATAGAGATGGTCCAGCGTATGACAGCCAGATTTGTTAAGGGCAGTATTCAGCATACCCCAAGTGTGACAGAAATGCTCCACTCCCTAAATTGGGACACATTGAAGTCTAGACGCAAAAAGTTAACTTTGGGGTTATTGAAATGTTTTAATCTCTCTTAATTCCCATCTTCTTTTCCATATATTAACGCCTTACAACCACTCTAGGAGTAGACATTATCACTCGAGTCCTTTGACCGAGCTACGTGCCAAGACGCGGATGCTTACTATTGGTCCTTTTTTGCATGCGATTAGACGATGGAATAGCCTACCTGGTGATTCTTATGATTTAGTTCAAATTCAATTTAACAATGATGACATAAGTCGCTGCTGAAATAGGAGCATTCTCCTGAAATTGGATACGACCCCCTGCCATATGTTATTTATTTGCTTACTGTAGGGTACTGAGTTGAATTGAATTAAATTGAGTGGTGATGATTTTCCAAACCATTTTGCATTTTGTCATTGGACCAATCTTCAAATTCAAAACAACCCAAGATTTGTTTCACTGACTTTATTTAGTGATGAAGCTACATTTACATACCATTGCCCAATAAATCAGCATAACATGCATTTTTGGGCAGTGGACAAGCCACGATGACTGCATAAAGTAGAACACTAGTGCACATGGAGCATTGATGTGTGGTGTAGAATTCTAAACGGCAAAAGTATTGGACCACATTTTATAGATGGTATGATAAATGGTGTGAAGTGTGTCCACTTTTTAGACACCAGTTTACCTAATTTGTTTGTTGGCATACCACTTGGACAATGGATTAGTATGTGGTATCAGCAAGATGTTGTCAAGCTCATTAAACATGTGTGGCTAAATTCTCTTTTAATAATTATTTTCTTAATCTGTGGATTAGCTGTGGAGGTTTTTCATCCTGGCCTGTTCGTTTCCCAGACCTTACACCTTTAGATTTTATCTTTGGGAAATTCTAAAAGATATTCGTTATGGCAAAGTTCCAACAACTGCTGAGATCGTCGTATTATTACTGCATGTTAGGCGGTGCCTCCTGTGAAACTCCGTCAGGAGTTCTAGGCGGGGGAATCTGGTCCTCTTGCCTCTCTTCTATCCT
>JAQGAE010003577.1:0-14388 GCA_034696685.1 Julus scandinavius | reverse complement strand
AAGAATGCAAAAAGATCACGTTAGAAAAATGAACTTTAGCTATAGGGTGACCGTGACGTAGAAATATGTCTCACACAACGCATGTTGACAAATGTTTGTAAGCGTGATTATTTTCCAAATACACCTATATCTCGCTATACGGCCGCTCTTTATACCGCCTTTCGCTATAACGGCCAACAAGGTTTCGTTATACGGCCAAAAAAGATGCTGTAATTTAAGAAAATGGCCAAAAAATGTGCTAAGTTACCCCAAATTGCATAAACAAGGTCGGATTTGGCTAATAAAAACTTATGATTTTCACTTCGTTTAAGAAGGCAAAAAAATGAAAATCACAATGCAGAAAGAATTGATTCGTTATACGGATTTTCGCTTTACGACCTACTTTTCCGAAACGTATATAGGCCGTAAAGCGAGGTTTGGGTGTAGTAGTTTCACCTTAATAATTGCAGTTTTTATTTTAAAAATTGCACTTTTTATGCAAAAGAGCAATTCCCCTTTTATATTTTGCTTTGAAATTTGTTAATTTGAAAATTGTTTAGGGTATCATATTTAGTTGTGTGAAATTCTGCAAATAACTCCGAGAAAAATTGTATTACATAGTACTAATATATTGTTATATTGAATTATTTTATACTTTTTTATGAACTCTCATTATAATAAGTTTTAACCTTGAGCAAGTTTTTATCTTTTGTAACTACTGTTATTTGTGACCACAATAGGTTCAAAAAAAGTATCCCAAATTCACGTTTTTGTATGTTGTAAATGAAATAAACATTACGTGTGTAGCAAAGAAATTTTTTTCTGACATACAAAGCTTTGAGGGTACATATTGTCATACACATTAAAATGATCGATATACTTTTTATCCATGTTTTAACCCTGTTGTTATCACCAAAAAACCCGGTGATTTGACAATAAAAAAACAGAGGTTATAAACAACTGTCTTGCTGGGGGATTGCAGATATACATCATCGTGTTGTAATTCCACTATCATTCCAAATCTCTGTGCTTGATATTTATTTGAACTGTAATTAATTTTTTAAAAAATGGTTTCATTTAAGATGTTTTGTGTTTTAATCCAATTTTCATTTTGCTTAATGTGGGTTTGTGGTGAATTAGATTTTTCAGCTTTTGTTATTTGGAAGAGAAATTTTTGTTACAACGAAATTGTAAAATCTTTCTCCTTGAAAAATATTTTTAATTGCGCAGTCAAATGTCTGGCATCGCCAACCTGTCATTTGTTTCAATTTTGGAAAAACACGTCCTCAGGTGGAAAAATAATGTGTAATTTATTAGATTCAAATATCACTCAGCATTTAGATGTGGAAAATCAAACATCAGATGATAACAATTGTAATGTCTACATCATGAAAGATGTTCTGGAACAATTGCAATTCGGCGATGTTATTCGTGATTCCTTTAACAATGTTTCCGAGAAAAACAATGCTCTTGTGAGTATGCTTTCTTTGAATTTTCTTAAATATAAGCACTTCAGAAGTTTTTGTGAGGCATAACTTTTTTATTATTAATGTTAGGGCAGTGGTTCCAATTAGAGATATTTAAAAGTGTTCTTTTATGGTCACAATCATCAAAAAGTTTTAAAATCGGACCATAAACAAAAGCATTATCACGAAAAGTTGTAACGCTGATGACAACAAAGTTAAAATTTCAATGAACTTTATGGTGTGACTTTAGTGTTTCATTACTTGTTTTGTATATATATAGAAACCGAATTCCGTATGTGGACCACTGGAAAAAGATGCAGTTATTTATTGTCACTGCGGTAAAGTTAACAACTGGAGTAATTCTTGCAGTAAGTACCATATAGAAAAAGCATGGCTGATGTGGTCACTACATTGAGCGCCGGGTCCGAGATCGCGAAGGTGTCAGGTTACTGGATGGGGCAATTTCAAAATTGTGTTCTGACTTCCAGAGTAGTTCACTGTAGAGCGGGATTGACTGAAAATAAAGTTGAAGGCAAATCACAAGACCTAAAGGTTCATTGTGTAAGATTATTTATTTCACGAGGCAACCACTGTCAAGAGACAGGAAAAGACTATATCTGAAGAATGAGGGTCCTAACAGCTAGTTTTACACTAGTGGGGCGCCATCACCTGACAGGAATTAACCAATAGACCGAAGTCTGTAGAAGTCTGGACATTTGTGGATTAATATAAAACTAACATCACCTGGAGCAGAAAATGTTTAGCTTGTAAAATGTGGGTCTCTTGGTTTTTGTGAAACATCAAATCATGTTTTTGCGTTGTCCTTACAGAACAGATATTATGTACCGCATTTAAGGGCGATATTTTTGTCAAACTATATATCATCGATGTGGATCAACCGAAGAACAAAGCCAATTCCATTAAGTACTGCAATGAGGTCGGTCTTGAGTATAATGCGAGTCTATGTCCTTTACATCTGTTGACCATCAGGGATGAGAAAAGCCAAAACACAATGTGCAATGTACTTGATAGTGTCTTGGTACGCAGTGCCAAAATTGCTTTTTGGCTTGGAATTTCAAGGAAAGATGTAGGACAACCATGGACTCACGATATCGGTGAAGATTCATTGACGTACGATGCCTGGTCAGACAAAGCCTCTAAGGATATCAACACTTGTGCAACATTAAGCCTTAACTATTATAATTATAAGTGGGATACAGATGTTTGTGACAAAACCACGCACTCGTTTGCCTGGAAATACTTTGCCATATGCGAATGTGACGTAAATTTCCCTTCAGACACTTGAAATCTCCACTTAAGGGCCATTCAAAAGCACGTCCCCGAAATTCCTTCAAATATTTGCCCACCACCCCTACACCCTGTCCCCATGATGTCCACATGTAAGCAGACTCCCCCACCCCCTTTTGAGGACGTCCTTTTTGAATGGCCCCTTAAATAGGAAATCCCAATTAACTCATTGTCCATAGTGCAAATTACAGGACTAAGGGTATAATGAGTTGCGATTCCCCTAAGTTTCTAAGATTCTAAGTCTTGAATCTAAGTTTGCATTCAGCTGTTAATTTGGAGGTCCATTAAAAATAAATGATTTTTTAAAATTGAGGATTCATAATATGGGACATGTATGGACAAATATGGCCAATCAAAGATACAAATGGTTCATAAATACATTTTATGCTGCATTTGTGTGTCATTAGTGCCTAATTATGGCCCTTAAATGGTTATATGAGCCACCATTTGCAAGATATTACTAATATACTGTACATTATTAAATATGGCCCTAACTTGGCCCATCAATGGCTAAATATATGACCCACACATGACCATAATTTATGATGCATATGTGGGTCATCAGTGCCTAATTAAGGTCCATATGTGGCTATATGGTCCATAATTGGCAAGATTTTGCAAATGTACTGTACCTACATTACTAGATATTTAAAGGACATGGCCCTTGTGTTATGTATGGTACATCATTAGCTAAATATACTTATGACACACACATGGCCATATAGGCCCATACATGTCCGTTTCAGCCCTGGACTTTTTTGTACTGATAATGATAATTATGGGTGTAAGTTACGATGTGAAATTTTATGAAAATAAGCAAATTTTAAAAAGTTATTTCAGATCGACAATTTTTTAAAAGGTTTTTGATAATGGTTGATAAGTTATAGATGTGATTTTAAAAAAAAATATATTCCACAAATAATTCTTTTGAATGGACCCCTGAATTCCATTTACCATTAAGCAATTTTAAACTATTTATTGTTAAACTTTTGTGTGGGTTTTGATTAACAAAAAAGTCTTAAATATTACTTACTTAACCAGTCGATAAATTTGACCACACTGATTTGCTAACACGTTTTTATTTTTTACTGTTATCAATTGGTTTTTTTATCCACAGACACGCTATACATAATCCCAATTGTTGAAAAAGTATGAACCTATAGAACATTGTTATTCAACAATAAATAAATTAACCTTGGAAATGTATTTCTAGTTATATTAAAGTAGACTAGTAATGTACGCATATCGGTGGGCGGAAGTTATATATTTGAATATAATAATATTTATGTATAAAAAATAATGCCCATTGTATAACTTAGACAGAATAGCGTGTTTTTATATCAATATCAAGTCATAACATGTATTTTTCACTGTGTATTATGTAGAGTGGCCTTGAAAGTACAATAAATGCATTATTAAAAACCGAGAACAACAAAGTGTACATCGACAGTATAGTCTTGATGAATTTCTGAACACATTTACTTAAAATGTTTTACTTGTACAACATTTATATTTTGTGCTTAATTTTCCTGGGTCTAGGACAAGGGCACTTAAATTTTGGAATTTGGAAACGTGATTACCGTTACTCGATAGGTATTTTCAAATCTTTCGATGGGAAATCAGTTTTTGAATGTGCGGCTATATGTTTAGGTTCCCCAAACTGCAATTATTTTCAAATTTCAAGAACATTCAATTCTACGAATAAAAAATGTGATATTTTTGACGAAAATGTTGTTTTTGGTCAAACTGTTGGATTTCATGAAATCGGAATCCCGGATCCAAATTGCAAAGTTTATGCCCAAACATCTGTGAAAAAAAATATTTACCGTAAGCCCATCTATTCTGTAGAATATCCTGATAAAGCAATTAAAGTAAGTATAAAACAGTTTGTTTCTATAATATTTTATTATTAGTGCTCGTATTTATTTGTTATAAAAATCATGAATTATTCTGGAAAATGGACAATTGGATAAATCTTGATATTTTATGTTTAATGTAGCGTTCCGTATGCACATCGTTACCAAAAAACACAACATTTACTTGTGTTTGTGATGACTTACACGTTTTCATGAAGACAGAGTGTTGTAAGTATTAATGTGTCTGTATACTTTTAAGTATTTTAATTCAAACATTTTAAAAATTTGAATTAATCCGATTTAAACTAATCCGACCCCCTGTGATCGCATACAGCAATTTGAGTATTTTTTTTTGTTGTAAATGTGTGTAATAAACTTGCTACATTATTTGACTACTAGATTGTGGAGTGATGGTAGATGGAAATCTCGTGAAACTGTTTCTTGTGTCTTTGGACACACCGAGGAATAAACAAAGTGCTGAGATTCATTGTTCGGGAATAAAAGTCTCCATCGGAACTAGCAATATCAGTCACCCTATGAAGTTATTAAAAATACCAAATAAGTTTAGCCTAAATGTGGTGTGCAATGTTCTGGAACACTGTTTGAACAATACTCCAATACCGGACTACGCGTTCTGGATGGGAATTACACTTAAACCACGCAAAAATGCATGGTATGACGACGATGATGGGGCAACTGTGTATTATATACCTTGGAATCAATGGGCGTCACATAATAAGGGTGACCATTGTGCTACGATAAGTGGGGGGAAATTTAAGTTTACGAGTGACGGAGTCAAGTGTTCAAATATACGTTCTCAACCTTGGAAGTATTATGCCTTGTGTGAATTATCTTTATAAACGGTTCATGTTTTATTTGTTGGAACACCCATATACCTTACTTTACGGCCTAGATACATTCCGGAAAGTTGGCCGTAAAGCGAAAAGTCGTATAACGAATCAATTATTTTTCAGCATTATAAGTGTCATTATCAGCATTTTTTTGGCCGTATAACGAAACATTGTGGGCCGTAAATCGAAAAAGTGGCATAATTAAAAAAGACCGTTATAGAGAAATGCCGCATAAAGAGCGGCCGTATAGCGAGTTATGGGTGTAATCATTCACGGTGTGTTGCATTTGTGTTTTCACCATTTTAAATTGAAATATACGTTTGAAAGCACAATATATATAGCGTGTGTGTCACAACAGAAAACTAATATTTTGGTAAAAAGTGATACTTTGTCTCATATCGTGTGAACAAATGATGAATTTCATCCTGTATGTGTTATAGATTTTCTTCTAACTGAAGCAATAAATGTGTAATGCATAATAAGGTCTTGTTTCATGGTGACATGACGTAGTTTCATTTTTAGATTCGTTTCTAGGAATTTGGCCTTCTGCCAAGCAATTTCTTTACCATAGGTGTGCACAGAAGTTTGATGAAACATTTGTTGAAAAACGGCTATTTTTAGGAAACATTTCGATATTTCCAGATGTTTCCTGGCGATCGCTCAAGAGACGTTCCGATCAAAGGGAAAAAATGTTTCTTGATATTTCCTGGTCAAGGCGCTTTTACCAAAGTCTGTACAGGATGACGTAGCGCGTCGCACCACGTGGTTTCTGTAGCAACGCATGTGGTGAAATGGGCTACCTCATTATATATAGTCTTTGGTAGGTGCACTATGACCAGCCAATATCAAACTCCGCCTTATTTTGCAAAATGGATTTTTCGGTGCATACACCATATATGTTTTTGCAAGTTTGTTGCAAACCTGCATGTCGGAAATTTTGGTTAAAAAAAGTTTTCGACAAAAGGTTTGAAATTTGTGTTTCGTGTTTCCAGATGATTACTCTGGTGCACCCACCTTAACAACCCAAGATACATTTGACTAAAAACATTTGTTTTTCTGCCAGGAAACAATTCAGTCATTTGGACAAAGTTTCTGAATTATTAATATGTGCTTGTTTTTTTTATACGTAAAGCTGATCGTTAAAGTTTACCAATATATAGAATAGATGCCCTTACTTGTATTTAATTCCACCTGTTGTAAATACGTTTGTATGCATTATTCTACTTTCTAACAAAGTAGAAAAAAAACCAATGTAAATGTATAAATTTTCTTCTCATTTGTGTTTATGTCGATATTGACAATTAAACAATCTAAGGTATTTGTTTTAGTAAGAAATCGATATTACATGCGAGACAACATCGACATTAGTCTCGATGAATTTGTGAATATAAGTTTACTTAGTTTTGTCCTCAAAATGGCTTACTTTTTCAACATTTATTTCTTGTGCTTAGTTTGCCTTAGTGTTGAGCAAGGAATCAACCATTTTAAAATTTTGATACGTGATTACCGTTATTCTATGGGAATTTTGAAATCTCGCAACATTAAATCTGTAGTTGAATGTGCAGTTTTGTGTGCGAGTACACCGGGCTGCAACTTTTTCCAAATTTCAAAAACATTAAAATCAGGCGATTCTACTAATAAAAACAATATTCTCTGTGATGTTTTCGATGCAAATATTGTTTTTGGTGAAACTGCCGGATTTCATGAGGTTGGATTCTCGGATCCAAATTGCATCGTATATACCCAAAAATGGGAAAAAACTGACCTTAAGATCTTTATAACAAAGTATCCTGATGAAACAATTAAAGTAAGTGGAAAACAGTAGTTTAATGTTGAAAGTTTATTTCGACATTATTTTGTTGATATTTTGTATACTGCATATATTGAAATGTGCAACTAGTCGAAATGCCATAAATGTAGTCAAATTTAATACTTTTACTTTATATGATGTAGAATTCCGTATGCACATCGTTACCAGACAACACAACATTTACTTGTGTTTGTGATGACGTAGACCCTAATAAACAGACAGAGTGTTGTAAGTATTAATGTGTGTGGATTTTTAAATTATGTTCATTCAAACATTTTTAAGCTTATGTATTCAAACATAACGTTGCAAGAATACATTTTTAAATGCGATTTTAACAAAATACAATATTTCTCAATTTAAAAAAATAAATTATATTTTTTTGCATTAAATGACCAATTTTCAAATTTACAATAACCCTGTACGTATCAAAATACATTTCTAAACGTGATTATTTTTCCAAAATACAATAAGTATCAATTTACAACTTTAAATTATAGAAACCCTTAAAAAGTAATAAAATTCGCAAATTTACAATAAACGTGTAAATTTAATAGCAAAAATTTGCATTAAGACAATGCAGTATGTGTCTGAAAATATTATCAATCTTTGTTTGTAAATGTAAATTGATGTAAATGTGTGTAATAAACTTACTAAATACATTATTTGACTACTACATAGATTGTGGAGTGATGGTGGATGGGAAACTTGTGAAACTGTTTCTGGTGTCTTTGGACCAAGTGAGGAATAAACAAAATTCTGCTAGTCATTGTTCGGAAATAAAAGTGTCCATTGGAACTAACAATAGCAGTTACCCCATGAAGTTAATAAAAATACCAAATAAGTTTAGCCTAGATGTGGTGTGCAATGTTCTGGAACATTGCTTGAACAATACCCCAATACCGAACTATGCGTTCTGGATGGGAATTACACTCACAAATAATTCTTTTACTAAAGTATGGTATGACGACGATGATTTAGCAACTGTGGATTTTGACGCAACAATTGATGCTAGTGACCATTGTGCAACGGTCAGTGGGGCGAATTTCAATTTTACATGTGCCGCAGATGACTGTTCATTGACTGATTCAGGAAGCTGGAAATATTACGCTTTGTGTGAATTAATTTTATAAACGACTCAGTTTGGTTTATATTTTATTTGATTGTAATCTTTCACTGAAAATTTTTGATGTACTTGTGTAGGGGCAGTCCGGTGTCTGTATGTTGTTTGAAATGGATTTTCTCAAGGCCTGGATTGCACCCTCCCCACGGTGGTCAGGCGCCTGCAAATGGTTATTTGGGGTGGTTAAGGAAGAAAGGGGAGTACTGTTGGGGAAGTGGGCAGGGAAATGAAATTGGGTTGGTGTTGTTTCTAAGTTTTCACCATTTTAAATTGAAATATCCATTTGAAAACACAGTGTGTCACAGCAGTAAATTAATATTTTGGTAAAAAACGATATATTGTATCACATCTTGTAAACAAATGATGTATTTCATAATGTATACATTATAGATTTTCTTGTAATTGAAGCAATAAATGTATTATGCATAATACGGTCTTGTTTTATGGTGACATGAGGTAATTTTTACCCTACTTATCTGTGAAATATTATTCAACATATTATAATTGAAGGTATGTTGGTTATTTTATATGAAAATTCCCATGGGCGCTAGTCAAAATGGGAATGCCGGATCCACACCAAGGAAAGCACGGAGCAAAAGCAGAAAACACAGAAACACGAAACATGAGAACATGCTTCCAAAAGCAGAGGTGTAAATACCAAAAAAGCAGGATGCAAGCCTCCTGCAGACAAACCTCGACGTCATTGTCTAGACCCTATCGGGAAAAGTGGGGCCTGCCGCCTACGCGAGCCCAATTCAGGCTGCGTGGTACAGCGAGTACATACATCCTTGGTACAAGCGCCATAAAGTTAACATTTGTTTCCTTTGATCCCGACCGCCTCTATTGACCAATCGATGATATGTTTGCTGAAGTTTGCTGAAACATTGGGACGAAACTTGGTAAGCAAACTTTTATCGACAACATGTAAGCGCACATGCATTGTGGGACTCAGCCCACCTGGCAATTGGTATTAGTATTTTTGGATTGTTTGGTAATTTATAATAGATATGCAGAGAGGAAGGAGAAGATCGCTGCCGATTTTTAGAGGAACTAACATGGCATTTGTTATCGACAACATGTTTTCAAAAACCTTGCTTTTTCTCCGTGCTTTCATTGGTGTGGGCTAGTCTTTAGGAATAATACACGAATAACAATATTAATATTACACATGACATTTACGCAAGATCAATACTTATCATAAATGGAAACCGGTTGACTTAATAAAAGATTTATCAACATGCTTTTGATTTTGATAGCACACATTTTTAGCAATTAGTTTTCGCAAAGCGGGTATGCTGCGAACGATCCATTATCACATGGTGATGGCCTCCACTTGTAATAGTATGGAGCAGCACTCAACATTTGGACGCATAATTTTGTATCGTCGTTAATTTCATTTTTGTCATCATACCAATTGTGGTAAAAATTATCTGGCGTTGGTCCTTGGTCATTGGCTACACTCCCGTATCTCCATCCGGAAGTCGCTGATTCTCGGTACAGTCCGATAGTGAACGCTACTTCGGATGTTACTCCACAAAAAGCAGTCAAAATATTGCAAAACCAATCTTGAATCCTTTTTTCAGTAATTATTGCAACGTTTAATTTTGAATCTGTTGAAATGCAAGCAAATTGAGCAGCAGAAGATTTCACTTTAACGGATGTCTGTATAAAGTAATGCGAACGCGTGTTTCCATATTGAACTTCGCAGGACATAGATGCTACAAATATATTGCAAAATATTTTAACTTATTTCAATTCCTATGCTTGGACATAAATTAAAACTGCTTACATTGTTGAGTAGATGGAGATTTGCTGCAATAATAAGATACTGAAGAATCAATAGGATCGCATCCAATAGCATCTTTGGCTTTAAGAGGATTCTGGAAAGACAAACTAAACTATTGAGCTAAACTAAACAAGAAGAAAGTGTCAAGGGTATTTATTTTTTCATTTATAGTTTGTTCATTTATATCGAAATCCCAATTTCGATAAAAGCGTTAAACTGTAATCAAAGTGTTAAACTTTTAAACAAAGCGATCACAAATATTACAAAATATTCTTACTCAAGATCTTCTAAATTACTGAAACTACTCACCTGAGTTTTTCCATAATAATTTGAATTAACCTTCGAGAAGAAATTTTTCGGAAATTCTCCCTCTGTTGCAATTTGCAATTTGCAAGATGTATTTTTCTGATTAATTTTCTCGAAATGAAATCCAACACATTCATTGGTCTTTTCGCATAGCAAACCACAACTACGAAAGGGCATGTTTTCAACAACTTTTGTCAGTCCCAAGTTAATTATTTTGTCAACAAAATAACGTTGATAGTTTACTTGTATTATCTCCGTGTAAGTTAACTTACTGGCAATCATTATCACCCCAAATAAATGTAATATTAACATTTTTCAAAGTTTTAAAGTTTGCTGAAAATGCCTGTAGTAGTGGTTTTTGAAATGTCTAAACCAACGTCTGGTTAAAATAATCACTGAATTCAACGATATATGTATAGCTACTGAAACAGTCGAATCAACATTGAATTTCGTATTTCAAATTTGCTTAAATGAATAAATGAATTTCTATAGGCAGGAAATCAAAATATAAATCGTCCATGGTGAAGAAAATGTTTGTGAGTACCAACACAATATGAATAAGTAATTAGTATAAGTCAAACATTTTCAATAAAGTCAATGTTGTATGAAATGCGTCTTAATATTTAAAAATCTGCTCTGACAAATAAACATATATCCTGTATTGATGTTTTTGGGAAATGCAAACGGAAATCTGACTTAATTATCCTTAGAAATTCTGCCTTTGAATTCGAATATTCATTCTCTATCAAATGCCATTCAAATATTTATGATAATTTCTATTGAATGATTTTCAAGCTAAATACAGTATAGAACCTCTCTAAATGCATACGCTTGGGACAGGTGAGAAATATGACTTTAGACAGGTTCGTTTATATACACGGGTCCCAAGTCGGGGCCAGAACATTTTATGCTTTAGAGAATTTATTCATTTACACAGGATGCATTTTCCCCCTTTCCCCCATATGACATCCCGACACCTCTGTATGTATACAGGCATATATGGCCCTATATCATTTTCCACCCTGGGTATGGCTTGTAAAATGTCCTTGATGGGAAAATCGCTGCACCTGTTAATGTGACCACATTTGAAAAGAGGAGGGTTGAATTTGTATGACCTCACCAGTTTCGGATCGTAAGTACTGAGCAATTTTTAAAAAATATCTAAAAAACACTAAAAACTGTCCCAAATAAACCACATATGGCAGTGATATAAAATGTTAAAAATAAGAACATCATAACATTTTCTTTGTTGTGTTTTTTTATGTTTTCTGATGTAAACATTGAACCTATTTTAACTTATTTTAGACTAAGAATGACCTTAAGGATGATTGAAGTGATGGACTAAGGATTTGACACCTGGGCACAGGTTAATAAGGTGAAAAAAAAGCCCCAAAAGCAAAATGAGATTAACTTTCCTTGTCTCCAAAGGACTGTTCATTGGAAACAATAGCTTAATAATGTACCCTTAAGTATGGTCACAAAGGTGACAAAAATGACAAAGGTAGGAGGAGGTGTTTGGTCTCGTGCCCACCTTTTAGTTTTTAATCCCCCACACCTAATTTTTTTGATGGGTAATTCATTGTATTAACATAAGCTTGTAACATAAGCATGTATTTTTATATCCATGGGTTAGTTCCCTCATTAGCATGATTATTTAATGACTGAAGTCCACTTAAATATTTCAAACAGACTAGAAATTGTATATATTTTTCATATTTGTAAATGCAACTGACCAATTTATGTAATTTCCAGAAATAGTCCAACATGTATGGCCATATAATATAAATGCATGTATGGCTGCATAATGTAAGTGCATGTATGCATATCTGAGTGCAGGAATGGTCCATGTATGACGGTACGTATTTGCATGGTCATGTATGACGGTACGTATTTGCATGGTCATGTATGGCCACATAAGTGCATGTAATATATAGCCCGTGCATGACGATGTCTTTGCATGCCATGTATGGCGATGTGTTGCATGGTCATGTATTACCATTTAAGTGCATGTATGGCCCATGCATGATGATATATCTTTGCATGAAATATATACACATGTATGGCCATATAATATAAATGCATGTATAATTTGCATGATCATCTATTGCCATATATGTGCATGCATGTCCCATAAGCTTCATTTCGTTGTAACATAACTTAATTATTTTCGATTTATAAAAATATATAGCCCACATTACATATCAAATTTTTTTTAATATTCTATAAATATAGCAGCACCTTAAATTTATGTCATGTAGTGCTGCGCTAACCCACATGTCAGTTATCACCCTGCGTGAGGCCACCAAAGTACCTCAATAATCACAAATTAGGATTTGTAGATTAGGATTAACTAATCCAAATCTTCAGGTGCTTGAGTCTTGTTCCAAATATGTTGAAATTCCAAGGTACTAAGAAAGGTGTATTTAGTAAGTCACGTAGATGGTTAAGGACCTTAAAATACTCAAGCATGAACCCCATGCAGGAATGTATCCTAAGGGCCTCGAGGGTTACCCAGGTGCGTATCCTACTATAAGACTGGACTGACCAGTTCACATTATCGAACATTTGACTTTTTGCAAATTAGCCATTCCTGTTATTTTTCAAGCCCCAAATCCATCCTTATCCACTTTGGTACCTGACAGGTACATGTCGTGCTCCTGTTAGCAAGGTCTCACCTGTCATTTTCAGAACCCCAAAATCCTCTAAACTGACTATGGAAGTTAATTTAACTGAAGTTGTCACACACACTTATGACATGGCCCATTGGTCCATCTCATACTCTGGTTCATATATAACTTCTTGGGCAATGATTGCTTTGCTGTCAGTCTCTGTCGAACGGTTGGGGCATGTACACCTGTGTGCCTCGGAATATACAGCAATTCAACCATTTCTAACCTGCTTTAACTTTGCAAATTCTGCAAATTTTTGAAATTATTTGGACAAATTTCTGATGAAGATGGGGCCTTTGACGACTGTTGTCGTTGACATTCTGATCTTGTTGTGGATTTCAAGTGCTACTGGTGTCCAAGGCGTCTTATGGTCAATGTTGTTATCAAACCCCAGTTTGGGAGATGGGAGCTTTCACTCCAAATCTCTTCCCAAGTATTCCACCGATGACCAAGTGGCTGCCGATGAATCCGTCAGACATCACAGACATAACCATAGAATGGTAAGACTTTTTTTTTTTAAATTCTCATATTTTTTAAAGTTTATACAAGTTATTTTGAAAATAATTCAGAAAAAATATTTAGGGTCATATATGCTTGAGACCATGTATGACCAAAATTGGGAATGCATTTAATGATATGGAGATGTTAGGACTTATATGATATTGATGGTTATGGTGGGACATATGTGGCATTTATAGTGAGTTTGGGGCATGACAATGATGGAGATGTAGGGACAAGTGGAGATGTTAGGACATAGATGACATTTATGTACATACATGTCCAATATAATTATATATCGATAAAATTAGACAATCAAAATAAATACATTTTTTTATTGTTATTTTACAGCAATTTTGTGTCGAGGATAAATCTTGCAATCAAGGCATGTTTTGCGATGTTCATTACGGGATTTGCGATTATATTCGCAAAGAAGGAGGTCGATGTCGTCATGACAACCACTGCGATAATGGACAAGAGTGTGTGTTTGGTCGATGTCGAAAACATGTGAAAAAAGGAGAAAATGGTAAAGCATAGAATTCCGATCCAGCCTTCTATAGCATGGTATTTTTATAATACATCCTGGTTATTGTTAAGTGGCCATTCAAAAAGGATGTCCTGAAGAAGGGGAGGGAAGGGTGTAGGGGGGAGTCTTCTGGCATTTTGACACCGTGTGGACATATTGGGAGGGAAAGAAGGGGGTCTGGGCTAAACTGAACACCGTGTGGACAGGGGGTAG
>JAQGAE010003576.1:0-14391 GCA_034696685.1 Julus scandinavius | reverse complement strand
AAATTGATTTTTCTCTTAGTTAAGTGAGTCTCTTAGTTAAGTGAAAACTTAGGGGCTAGTGCGAACATAGCTTAAAACATGCTCCTTATTTTAAGTTTTCTAGGTCATCGTTTCATGGGATCCATATAAGTATAACCTTATATATAGTGTGTAAATTTACTTCCATTTTGACGTTGGTCATTAGAATCGCAATTTTATAATTCGCAAATATTTATTCTTAGAAAATATATTATTGTACAATTTATTTTGAAGCAAAAATTAGAGCAGAAATAATATTTTCTGTAAATTCATTTTTAGAAAAATTGTTTTCAGTTTGCCAAGGGATTATGGGAAACGCGATCAGCTTGCATTGCCATCTATCAACAGTAGTTGTCATTTTTGCCGTGTTGGAACTAGGGGTTGGAGTTCTACGTGGCGTAGTTCGTCGACGTTTTGCCGAATATTATATTTGGCCTAAGCGAAGGTAAGTTGTCTCAAATATGTTCATATAACTATAATTTAAAGCTGATTTTGTGACTACAAATTCATGAGAAGAACTCGATCCAAGGGTAAGGACAAGAGAATGATAGCGGCATGTGTGATCATCTTTTGCTATATACTAACCTTATTGCATAATAGCCTACATATGTATTTGGTTAAATTAAGATTCATTTTAGGTATATTAGTGAAGACAGCCGTTAAGTTTATCAGTAACTCAAGCATTGCTTAACCCAGCCAGATTTTTAATCGGGCTAAATCTAATCAAATTTTAATATATTGCAAAACTAAACTTTGCCCAATCACACCCCATGCAACCAAAGCACACATTGACCATTCCACTTGTACACTAATACCAAGCTGTACAACATGTACCGGCCAGAAATGCATTAAGCAGCATCTATGATTATTTGTATTTCAGATGACGACGTACCAAGATTTCATTCAGCAAAATGAGGAGAGAGATGGCATCCGCTTCAGTTGGAATGTTTGGCCATCCAGCCGTTTGGAAGCCACCAGATTAGTCGTTCCTGTTGGATGTCTTTACAGTCCTATCAAAGAAAGACCAGATTTGCCTCCCATTCAGTATGATCCGGTTTTGTGCACCCGGACGACGTGCAGGGCGATTCTTAATCCCTTATGGTAAGTGTGGGTTATTATAACGCCTTTACCAAACCAAATAAGTAAAATATATATTGTACAATTGTTCCCAGGGTGATTTGGCCAGTTTTGCTTCTGTCCATCGCTCTTTTGCTTCATTATTGTGGTCACGACATTTCCCATTCCCTTCTTTGACTATCAAATTGTTTGTGATTTTTGTCTGTTCATAGTTGGTGATGGATCAGACCAGATCGATAAATTGTACAATAACATTATGAAATAGGAATATTTATTTATTCTGCTTTTTAATTCTAGCCAGGTGGATTACAGAGCCAAATTATGGGTTTGCAATTTCTGCTTTCAACGTAACCCTGTGAGTTATAAAATTGTGTTGATAAGCAAATTTATATTCATATTTTTAAATTATTCTAGTTAGTGTTTCAACTGAATTTTATTGTTTTAGTTTCCTCCCCAATATGCCGCCATTTCAGAGCAACATCAGCCAGCCGAACTTATTCCTCAGTTCTCGACAATTGAATACACAATTATGGTAATATATCTGGCTTTATTTCAGTTGTTTTGTACTATATACACTTCTACAATGTTTTAATTTATTATTCTTTTGTCATTAGAGAGCTGCCAGCTTGCCACCAATTTTTCTCCTCGTGGTGGATACCTGTGTTGATGAAGAGGAGCTCTCTTCATTGAAGGTAACACAGTAGTGAATTGATCGAAAAATAAGAAAAATTGTTGTTGTTGTTGTTTGCCTTAAAATTGTAACAACGCAAGACTAAAACATGTGTTTTGAACTTTGAAATACTTATTTTCATTTTAACTTAAATTTCAGGAATCTCTTCAGATGTCTTTAAGCTTGCTGCCTCCCAATGCATTAATAGGCCTGATAACATTTGGAAAAATGGTTCAGGTGCACGAGTTGTGTTGCGAAGGGTGTTCGAAGAGCTACGTCTTCAGAGGCACAAAAGACTTGACTGCAAAGCAAATTCAAGATATGTTAGGCATTGGGAAATACCAGCAAGGTCAACAGCAGCAGCCACAGGGAATGCAGCAGAGAGGTCAAGTTAATCAACCTCCTTCACTCCCATCAAATAGATTTTTACAACCCATTCATAAGTGTGACATGAGTTTGACCGATTTGCTCGGGGAGCTGCAGCGCGATCCTTGGCCAATTCCTCCTGGTAAACGACCACTACGTTCTACAGGGGTAGCACTGTCAATTGCAGTTGGCCTTCTAGAGGTACATGCCTAATTTTTCTTTGTAATACTAGGCGCTTAAGTTCTTATGATTGCGTTCTCATCTCTTCATTTTCCGTATTTTAGTGCACATATCCAAACACTGGTGCTCGTATTATGTTGTTTGTGGGAGGTGCTTGCTCCCAAGGCCCCGGTATGGTTGTAAATGATGATTTGAAACAACCCATTCGCTCGCATCATGATATTGAAAAGGATAACTGCAAATACATGAAAAAGGGCATAAAGGTATGACTAAAACTGCTTAATTGTTGCACCTGCTTCTATGCTTTTTGAGAATACAACTTATTTTGTTTGTTTATTGTTAAAGCATTACGAGACACTAGCGCAGCGTTCTGCAGCCAATGGGCATGTCATTGACATTTATTCTTGTGCTTTGGATCAAACTGGATTACACGAAATGAAATATGGACCCAATTTTACAGGGTAAATTTCAAGATGAATTCAGTTACTTTTTGTTGGTTTTGCAACATTTTTGTTAAAAATGTACCAGTTAATTTGAGATGGGGCATACTTTGAATTGTGCTTGTGCATATTTTATTTTTTTCAGTGGTCACATGGTTATGGGAGATTCGTTTAGCTCGACACTCTTCAAGCAAACATTTCAGCGTGTTTTCTCCAAAGATTCCAGGGGAGAGTTCAAAATGGCTTTCAACGGCATATTAGAAATAAAGGTATGTAGGTCTTATGCTAATTTAAAAAAAATAAAGAATCATCCTTAAAGGTAAATTTCATTTGCGCCTATTTTGTAATTCCGATTTAGACATCAAGAGAACTAAAGATATCTGGAGCACTTGGACCTTGCATTTCCATGAACGTAAAAAATGCTTCAGTATCAGACACTGAAATGGGTGTGGGTGGAACATGTCAATGGAAATTATGTGCCCTAAATCCTAACACAACTTTGGCCCTGTTTTTTGAAGTTGTTAATCAGGCAAGATTTAATAGTAGTTTCTTATAAACCATAATGTAACTGAAGAACTTTATATCTTTGGATTACCTTATATGGGAGTTATTTGATGTATAATTTCTTCTTTAGCACTCTGCTCCAATTCCCCAAGGGGGACGTGGTTGTATTCAATTTATTTCCCAATACCAACACTCAAGTGGTCAGAAACGGGTTCGCGTCACAACTATTGCCAGAAAGTGAGTTTTTTTGCAATAATGCCGTGTTTAATTCGTTAGCTTATTGCTAATATTGAATTGGCAATTGCTTGTACTTAGTTGGGCAGACAGCGCGGCCAATCTTCATCACATTTCAGCGGGGTATGATCAAGAAGCTGCTGCCGTTTTAATGGCAAGAATCACTGCCTTTAGAGCTGAAGGTGACGATGGTCCGGACGTTCTTCGTTGGTTAGACAGAATGCTTATTCGGCTGGTATGTTAATATTGACTGGCAGCCACTTCATCCTATCTACAATGTTTTTCATACTTTTAAAGATTTCGGACCACTTTTTATTCACAGTGCCAGAAATTTGGCGAATTTAACAAGGATGATCCAGCATCGTTTAGATTTCCTGAAAATTTCTCTTTGTATCCGCAATTCATGTTTCACTTGCGCCGCTCACCGTTTCTTCAAGTTTTCAACAACAGCCCTGACGAAACATCATTTTACAGGTGATTTTGTAGTGATTACTTACACCCACCTTTACATGTCACATTGGTCAAGAAGAGATTAAGGGAGTCATTATTTTCTTAGAGAGATTTTCCAACTGATCTTGTTTATTCTTCTCATTTTGTCAGGCACATGTTGTTGCGTGAAGACATGACACAGTCGCTAATCATGATCCAGCCCATCCTTTATTCGTACTCGTTTAACGGCCCTCCTGAGCCAGTTCTACTCGACACGAGCAGCATTCAGGCTGACCGTATACTGCTAATGGACACCTTCTTTCAGATTCTTATCTTCCATGGCGAGGTAAATCTACGATTAGTAATAGAGATACGTTTACTGTTACAAACTCCCATACTCAAGGTTCTGGTTTGATTGTGTATATGTTTGTTACGATAGACTGTAGCCCAGTGGCGACATCAAGGCTATCAAGAATTGCCAGAATACCAAAATTTCAAGCAACTTTTACGAGCACCAGTGGATGACGCACAGGAAATTCTTCAAACCAGATTCCCCATTCCTCGTTACATCGACACAGAACAAGGGGGCTCACAGGTTTGTTAACATGTTACAATTTCCGTTATGTGTCATTTTATTACTGGTGTCTTATATCATCTTTGTGCATTATAGGCACGTTTCCTGCTTTCTAAAGTAAATCCTTCACAGACGCATAACAACATGTATGGATTTGGACAGGTATGGAATTTTATTTTATTTCTTGTGTTGGGTGAAATGTTTAGGAACAGGATTATTATGTTCAAGATTATAATTAAAACGAAGGCTTAAATCAGCTCGGACTATGATCAGAGGGAAGAACAAGTCAATAGTCATATACATTATAATTTGTTAACATTTTTAATGATATTTGTTGTTAAGAAAAGTTCAAGTATGGCATGGTAGTTTTTTCCATATTATTTTCCTTGTTAGTTTTAAATTCAATGAATTTATGGAATTTTGTCACAGGTCAATAAGCTACGGTCATTGTACTACTTAACCATAGAACCAATCAGCCCTGATGGATGCCGTTTTTGTGTTATTAACTGTTTCTTGTTTTCAGTTTTATGTTAGTCTGTGTTATTCGGCTAACTAATTAGATGTCGGAAGTATTTCCCACTAATTATATTTTATTTGTTTTTTTGGTTTTGTCATCAGCAGCAGGCTATGTCATTTGCCACTGAATCAGGGGTGTGTGTATAAATATTTTTATACGTTTTATAAATACAAACTGGACACTGGGAGTGCATTTCCTTTGGTTTGGTGATGGTTTTTTGAATGCTGAAGGGTGTCCAATGTTGCATAAAAGTCTGTAACAAATTTGCCTTTAATGAAACAAGTACTAGTAAAACGTTATCACTAGTACTTGTTTCATTAATTTGACAAATCAATTAAGTGTACATTTATGTGTAAAGATAGCAATCCTAAAAGAAATCAAGTAATAGATTTCAGTGTGACTTTTATGGTTTTGTTGACACTTTAGACTTTGGTGATTTGTATTATATTCTGCATTGCATACTTTGAGTGCATCTTAGCACAGCATGATCACTTCTACAAAAACTCTGTTGTGATACTTTGCATTGGGAATCATCATTACAATACTGGTATACATTTTTATTAAATCTGCATATGTTTTTTTCACAGGAGGGTGGAGCACCAGTTCTCACTGATGATGTAAGTTTGCAAGTGTTCATGGATCACCTAAAGAAGCTGGCAGTTTCCAGTTCATCTTAAACAAGCTGTAAAAGTGGAAGAGGTACCCATTGATGTTTTTTTCTCATTACTTTTTGAGTTTTAATATAAAAAAACAAAATCACATGTATAGCTAGATAAAGGCACATATTGCACTTTTAAAAAATTCGAAGGAGTCCATGCCTTTGTCCATGCAGAAATGTGATTGTTACAAAAATGCTGCATTTTATGGGGAATTAAGTCTTAGTATTGTTGCACCAAATTACATCAAACGCCTTGTTGTTTGAACATTAGTAGCGCCATCTAGTGTTGCCTCGTTCCCGAATCGCTTGTACTGCAGTCTGCAAAACATGTTTGCACTGCATCTACCAATATTTAACAATCGCTTTATTTAATTGATAAGAGGGTATCTTCATATAATGTAACACAGGTATTAAAATATTTGCTAAAAACAGAAAAATATTTGCGATTTGCTTAATAATCTCAGTTTATTAATCATCCATTCAGACGTCGATCAAGTGAAGGCCACCTTGGAAGTACACTGCCAGTCACGAAAATGAAAATGCTGGTCTGATGTATTCATATAATTTAAAAATTGCCATATCAGCAAAAAAAACTTTTGTATGCTTGCCCGAATTTATTAAAAAATGCAACGCATACAAGTAACTATCCAGGTTATACACATATTGCATTATTCATGAAAACAAGATGTTGCAATTGCTATTTTCACACATGCATGATATCGAAATGTTATGCCAGATTTTTTAAAAAAACATTTCAAAACTATGCAAATGACTGTAACCAAGTTGTGCAAAAGCTTGCAGCGACAGGGTGTCCAATAAATAAACAGGAAATAAATTCAAGTATATTTATCACAACATTTGTCAAAGGTGCCCAATTTTTCTAGAGAATTTTAAAAAATTTTAAAGAAACTTTTTGTTTTTATATAGAATTTCTCCTATGAACAAGCATAATTCCCAATGCCACTAGACACCCTGTTAAGCCCCGTTTACACGATGCCACTAATGTCAAGACACTGGCATCGTGAAATGTCAGGACATTTGCTACCCCGGCATTCACCCGTTCCCACGATGCCACTGAAATGTCGCGTTTTGGGTATCGTAAAAACAACATGGCGTACCTTTTCGTCTGCTCCACAACTGTTTTTCGTTAATTTTTAATTTTTCTAAATATTTTGTTGTACTTACGGATTTCCAGAATTTTCTATCGCAAATATTTTATGCCGTATAATCCACAGACGAGCAAAAATGTAGCTTCGGCATTTTCCCGTTTTTGTAATCGTCTTGATGTTTGTCCCACAAACATTGTATGTCGATGATATTCTTCCCGGAACTTAAGAATATCAAATCCCGCCTCGATTCCGCTAAAAATGGCCGTTCACACGGTGATAATCGCCGCTAGTGCCGTGCCATCTGCTTCAGATATCAAAAAATTTTGATACGCGACATCGCCGAATCGATGCCGCGACGTCTGTGTCCACAGCCGTTCACACGATGGCACTGACGCAACATCCGATGTTCTGACGTCACTTCCCCGACATTAGTGGCATCGTGTAAACAGGGCTTTAGGGTAAATTAAAACTAAGAAAACTTAATTATGTTAGACAGGTTTCCATTTGTTGGGATTAAATAAGGATGTCATCTTATTTACGGAAAAAAAAACATCCTGAAACTAGTGTTTTATTATATTCATTCTTTTATACATACATGTTCACACACCTGAATTCTGTACAAAATGATACAAGGCCATTCTAAGCAAGATAGATTATGGGTGGGATTGTAACCTTTTAGGTTTGTAAGAAATGATTTTGGTCTTTGCCAACGACTTTAGTCAAGCATGTTGCAGCAGGCAATTAAAAGCAATGGTTGGAAAATGTCAAGCCCCATATTCTGCATGTGCAATTTAGTGTAGGAAGCGAATGCTCATTTTCTGCTCTACATCGGTCCTTGCTAGAGCCTCACAAAATTCCTCGAAGGAAATCATGTTGTCGTGGTCTGTATCAGCCTCTTTGATGGTCCTTTCGGCAATACTGGACAACTGTAATAAGTAAAGTGGTTTTAATAAGAATCCAATGAAGATACTTTATTATATTGTTGTCGTATGCCTGGATATACTTGTTACCCGAGAATAATTTACAGCAATTTTAATTGTATGTAATTTACATTTAAAGAAAATGGGAATAACGATGAAAGCTATACCTGATCATCGGAAATGTTTGCGCCAACCATCATGTGAAGGACTGCTAGCAATTCATCTTTTGAAATTCTGCTGTCATCGTCCAAGTCGTACATTCGAAATGCAACTATTAATGTAAAATTATATATTAAATAGGATACTTTAGGGATGTTTTAGGCCCTTGCGTTATATCCTAATCCGCGGTATAGCGAGGGCATACTGTCCAACTCACAAACAGTACAGTAGGATAAAAAAAATTGAAAAACAATAAAATGCAGTATGGGATACATACATCTCAATTTTTCCTCCCTGCTGTTTAGTTTATTTTCACGGGATTTCTTCACTGGTCGAAATCGTGACAAAACCTTGGTGAAGTCTCGAAAGTTGAGTTCGTCACTAGAAAACATCCATGAATTCTATTAGATTTGCTGAATTACGAGTCTCGTGGGCTAATAACATAGTATAATATATACGTATAGCCTTACTTATCTTGGAAGAATGCTTGAACGATACGATCTCCTAAAGGATTGATGGCCAATTCAGGAATCCTCAAGAAATCTTCACGGCTACACATGCCAGGACATGTCAGTTCAAACTATATTTTTGCAAGATTCCAAATAGTTATAAACGTAGAAGTTTACGTACCTTAAGGTTCCATCATCATTTTTGTCCAAACTTGTGAATCTACTGTACAGCCGTTCAATTTGACTCGGCGAAACTAGAAATGGGTAAAGGAAATGCCAATAAGAGTCAGCTGCTTGACATTTATTGCCACAGATACGTCATAAACGCTTGCCAATTACTTACATCCAGTTTCTGTGTGAATGTCGTTTATTTCCTCTTCTTGCAACAGTAAAGATGATTTGTTACCCATGTTCAGATGTTACACAAGTTGGATTTGCGATTACAGTAGATCAATAGATATGCTAAGCAAATGAATGAGTGCACCACTCCTTATTTTTGCACAGTACCAAATGTTCGTCAATAATTTTCAACCTTGGCCTAAAAAAGAACGTTGGATTTAAATTTGACACGAGTGGCGCTGATTGCCAACTTCGTAATAGCCACTCAAAGCTGATCAGCTTCAATGCTTCATTGTTGTTGGTTGTTTACCAACAAGGCGGTTTTTTCAAATTTACTTAAATTCCAGTTCCAGCACAGAGATGACTATCATTGCTTGATGTCAAATGTCCATGTGTTGTTTTACATTGGAAGTTAAGTGGCAATTAATTTGTTATCTTTCATTCAAGGGGGTGTTGCATATTATATGTTCAATATAGTAGCTAGGAAACATCTTGTTCTTAGTTTTTGTGATTTTAAGCATTAACCGTTAAAGATGGTGCAAACAATTAAATTATAATGTTATAGGAAGTCGTAAAAGTAGTAATGACTGCATTTGCGACATTTAAGTATCGATCGCTAATTATAAGCTACAAATTACAAATTATCGACTGTATGCAACCTTACATAGCATGAATGCAAGGCAGGAAAGTTCACCACATTAATTCGGGGGCCAGATCGAGCAGCTCATTGATGTTATGCAAAATTGACAGAATTTACATCAAAGTCTATTTTATTTATTGAGTATAAAAAGAAGTGATATCATATTTCACTTCCTAGTCAACTGCCTAATCAGATTTGTCCTAGCTGCTGCCACAATGAAGATTTTAGAGGGGCAGACCAGACATATACTATGGCTCACTCTGTATATTTTTCTGTCTGGGAAAAAAAATCAGAAATATTTAAAATTTACTTCAAACAAATTAAAACAGGAGCTAATTCTCAAACTTAGAAGACTCTTCGAGAACCTTTGTTAATTTATTTGGATAATTATACCTATCAGTATTTCCTTAAACAATAAAGTTTTAAAGTCATTCAAAAATAATGCCATAACGCCATGACATGGTAACATTAATAACAATTTCGTATGCAAATTAGCTTTATGATATTCATTTTGACATCCCGGAACTCCAAGAAAATGTAATAAAGAATAATTATTATTAGGAACAGGTTTCTTATAAATAAATTAAATAACTCAACCAAGGAATTTTTCGAAGGGAGGCCCACCTGACAGTTGGGATCCCATCCAATATATGATTTATGTTGATATAGCAATTTGTATGTTTGTTAACTATCATGATAAATTGTCATTAAAATGTCTAGTTTTTGCATGAATGTATACTCATTGTAATCAACTAGTTATAAATCAATTTATTATTATTTATTTATTTATTTTTTTATTTTTTTGGAGTCAGTTTAATTCAATTTAGTACCCAGCAGTAGTAGTATTAACTTCTTATTAGAATATACATGGATCATGTTGTATGCGCCATCTAGTTGTAATCATGATTACGGATAAATGGTACAAATACCACAGAGGCGTTACACATTATCTCGAGGTATCGGGCACTGAATCAGGATCGTCCATTAAGTGACGTCACATGCTTACGTTGCAACCGAGCGCACTTTGAACTTCATAACAAGTATGCACGAAAATATCTTTATCAGTATTTGGTATGAAGTTGTGTTGATTAGTGCGTGAAATTGTGTTCAGTGACTGGAATCAACGTATGAACCATGGGGAAATGTAGCGAAGTTTTCAAATATATTGGAACACAGTTATTGATCTACAGTTTAGCTTGTTTTTACACATCCCTAGTCGTTTTAACTCTCCTATTCAAAGTGATTGTAAATGGAATTTCATTTCTCAACGTGAAGCCTCGTCCCACGCCACCCTCTTGTCTAAATGACCCTGCTCTTGGATCGCACCAATACGCGAAATTAAAGGTAAAGTGAAAGCGCTAAAATTATGTAATGTCAAATAAAACAATTTATCGCTCCTTTGCGATATTTGCGACACCACTTAAAAATTGAAAGTTTTCCAGAAGTTGGATTTAGTTTACTTTTCTAGAATTTACATCTAAAAATTGTTCAAACCGAATTTTGTTTGATTTGTTATGTCGCCATTTGTACAAACACATTAGTTTTTATTATTTGGATCGGTATCAACCGCTATATTTTTGAATTTTTGAATTTGTGCACCCCCTAGTGGCGTATAGGCCGGTAGAATGGAATTTCTATTATGGCGGCATACTTTACTTGAGAAGTGGCCATTTTTTACAGCATTTTAAAACTCATTACTTCACGTATGTATAGCAATGATGGCATTATGCCAAAAATACATGGCTGTATCTGGAGCGAAAGAGTGAAATAAAAAATATTTTCTAAATGTAAACTACACCTGTGCAAATTGCACCACAATAATTTAGGGCTAATTCAATTGATGTAAATTTTTCAAAATGGCGTCCAGTTGTTTGTTTGTTCGTTAGTTCGTACTGTTTACGAACCACTACAACCATAAAGCACGTACAAGCCGGTCGGATAAAGGGAATTTTTTTTAGAGGAAGTGCTCTAACATTTTCCTAGAAACATTTCACTGTGGAAAATTTCGAAAGTTACAAAATAAGGATATCCGACTCAAGTTTCTAGCTCGGGTCTTCAAAAACCACTCAATTCAGTAAAAGCATACATTAAAGAAGATTGAATTACTAGCTTCTTTTTTTATATTTTAGTCAAATAACTTTTTAATGATAATAATCGCCTATTGATTTCGAACAGATGAAATTTGTATGGCCCAGCCGGTGACCGGCAGTCTGAGAGTTCAATTATACTGACTGACTTGTAATACTGATTGCGTTTCAAGGATTTTCATAAATGGTTTTAAGTAATTGCTGGGACTATTGTTGGGTGTTGAAATCAAAGTTAATAATTACTATTAATGTTTTTATTATCCCCGAGTTGAGAACTTGAGATGTTGTATATTCGGCTTGCAAAAGTAGAAATATTGTCATGTATTATTTACATAAAATAACTAAAGATGATTTCCAAAATCACATTGCGGGAGATTTTTTCATATTATTGCAGTGTAAAACGAACATCTTGAAACAAATCAGTTTTATTCGAAATGCATTGAAATAAAATAGATGTAATGCGGAACTTCCGTAGTGCTTCAAAGTTAATAACATAATAGTATAGTAACTTTTTGCGAAATTTCCGTAGTGCTTCAAAGTAAATAACACAATAGTTGTCTATATATTGCAACTTTTTGTAGCAATCACCTTCACAATGCAAAGAATCGCCAGTCATGACCAAAGATAATTTGTAATCAAATGGAGTTTATGACTATAGGCTTAAAATGTCGGCAAATACATTATTTTTTCATTTTGAAAATTGCAGTTTCGTATAATAGTAATATTACTAATATTAATCACGATGCATGCATTTAAACAATGAAAAAAGGAATGTCTGTTTTGCCTTCAACAGACAAGTAAAATACAAGGCCAAATGTAATCATGTCATCGGGCAATATAGTATATATATGTAATATATTATGATAAGATTAGTCTGGTTAATTAAATGTCGATAAAATAGCTAAAAATATCAGTATTTTATGTTTTTCGAGAGATCTGGAATCTGGAATATATTCGTAGTTCTCATCAATCTCAATCATTTCACATATAAAATTACTTTACAATTCAAGTGTCTGTAGAAGTGGCCAAAACTATCAAAAACATGGTATAAAAATAGTTTTTGTTTTTTGATTTGTTTGACATATTTAGTAATAGAAGTTTTAAAAGTATTGTTTGCCTGTGGTGTCGTAATCACTTATTTGTTTGCCTATCGATATTAAGGGCTGGGGAATGGTAATAACACTTTTGAGGAATTTTTTTGAATATTCATTATGAATTGTACCTAAAATGCAATTTTAGTTAAATATGCTTGCTGACAATACTTTTAAAATGCTCTTCATGTCTGGTGAATCATAAAATGTATTTTTGCGTTTGCACATACACTGAAAAAGCTAATTTTTGTGCAATCTACAGTATAATACGATATCCTTCTTGGCTTTACATCAACGCCTTTTTTTACTTAAAATTTGTCAGAGGGCACCATTAAAACGACACAGTTCAAAGTTCTTTTAGATTAAATTTGCAATGAATTAATGGTCGGAGATAAGCTTTGATTGTTGTTATCACATCATTTCGAAATTACGAAATTATATCGCTTAAGAAATGGGATCTGTATTTTGCCTTAAAATATGTTATTTTTAAAGGTGTTGGCAAATTGATAGTGATTAACTTGTTACATTCTTGTAGCGTCTATACGAAGGAGTTGAACTAGCCTAGAATTTTCATTAAAAAAAATGTATAGATAGAGGTGATTATGTGGTCAAAAATAAAAATATTTCACGTTATAATTGTTGTAAAATTATTTTTACAAAATATGCTAAGAATTCATTTTAAAATTCACTTTCTTTATTAATGTTTCTTGCAAATGTACGAAAACTCTGCAATTAATTAGGTGTTCAAAGCTCAAAATAAATTAAATGTATTATTCGAATTCATTTGGGATGTTTGCATAATATTTAGGAGTTTATTGTAAATTTTGTAAAGGCATTTGACGAAACAAAAAAAGGGTTAAAAATGTCCAAAAAAAAAGTGTCCCAACGTTTTATTTATAGTAAACTTCTCTTCGAAATGGATTTGGTGCTCCTCAATTTGTGTCATGACCGTGACGAAATTTATGCATAAAAAGTATTGTAATTTAATTATGTTTCTTCCACAGGATGTAAAATTACATTATGTTGAAGCTGGTGACAAGGCAAAGCCATTAGTGATTTTCCTCCATGGATTTCCTGAGTTTTGGTACTCTTGGCGACATCAAATAAAGGAACTTAAGAATGACTTCTGGTTTGCATATATTTTTTTTTCATCGTGGGATTCGTTTTTTATTGTATTTGTTATACATGCGAAAATCATTCCATCATTAACAACAGGACAGTTGCAGTTGATATGAGAGGATATGGAGATTCTGATAAACCTTCTGGTTTAAGCTCATATACATCGGAAAAGTTAGTGGGTGACATTGAACAGCTTATTGAAGTTCTGGGTAAGTGTGGACTTATTGACCATGAAGTGGAAAAAGTGCTTCATCATTTCACTTCTTTATTCTTATAAATGCTGCGTTGTTGTTTGTTTTTAGGGAAAACATCTTGCATTTTGGTTGCTCACGATTGGGGTGGTGTAGTAGCCTGGTATCTTACAATTAAGTCACCTCACCTGGTTGATAAGCTCATCATCTTGAATTCTCCACATCCGGTTTCATTTATTCAATGCTTAAATTCAAGTGTGAGGCAATTTTTTAAATCATGGTGAGTGCTTAGTACAGTTTTAACCAAAAACTGGTTAAAGCAGTATTTTCCAAATGTGCAAGTTCTTTATTTTATGAAATTTCTCCCTCAAATTGCACAACTTCCTGACGTACATCATGAAGTTTATAAAGCAACGAAAATGCCTCCTTAATATCGATGGAATGAGGTTTTGGTTATGCTATCAGTTAGGTTCCATGTGTTTTTCAGCCGGTGTCCTGAGACAATTTAGGCCTAGTAGCTGGATCACAACCCACCCTATCCCTTTCAATGAGTGAAATTTTAAAACACAATTACAGCCAAACAAAAAGAGATTAAATAAAAATAAAAATTGTTTAAAATA